>BLKR01002968.1:0-167618 GCA_011170035.1 Teleogryllus occipitalis
ATTACAGGAGAATTGCAATGAGTAAAAAAAGGAATACTATGGATAAGATATCCCTAGAAGGTTGGGTGCGAAGGGATTGATATTTACGAACAAAATCATTATGCAACGCGATATGCACACAATCATTTAATAAACATTTAATAAACAGCCCTGCCGTTATGGGCAGGGATGTTTAATAAATGCACCCAATTTTAAAGGGATAAATAAATACACCCAATTTTAAAGGGAATAAAATTCCCTAGTTTTATATTTTTTTAACGTATCACTAAGCGAGGTACAGCACCAAAACAACAGAACAGAAAAAGCTGTAGATTGGTCTGCGGTAGTGGGGCTTACCGGCAACCGGGCCTGCTTCTTTTCCGGCCTTTGTATTTTCATTTACACCGTTTTTGTACTCGCAGCGAATGTTTGTTTCTACTAGTTCTATAGAATTTGTTTTTATTGTATAGTTTTTAGGTCGTCCGTATACAATAACTTTGTGGTTACTTTGTTAATTTTATTGCTGCCCTAACGTCAGTAGCTGCCCATACATCGTGCCGTATATCATGGTTTGGTGCTGTAATATAACCTTCATCAAGGGAACAATGTTTTAAATATGATGACTGACAAACTGTGGGATTGTTGTGAATAACGAAAGAGATTTCAGATTTCAAAATGCTTAATAAACAACGCATACTTTCTCGTATTATTTCTAAATTTGCCATTTTCGAAAATTCAGAGTTCAACGGAAATGAGACCCGCGTCATTCTTTTAAGCATTCCTTCTTCTATCCGGGGAAAACATTTAAAGAAAAGACGTGGTGCGGTTTTGAGAAAAAAATTAATTTTTTTAAACTGCCTTTATTTTGTGCCAAATTACACGAACACTACTCATATTTTCGAAAAATTGAACATGAACTTATTTAAAGATCCGTCTTTAAGGAACAGATTTCATTAAGGAAAAAAATCTCTATCTTCAATATGATAGTTGTAGGAAGTCACCCACAAAAAATGCACTATTGCAATTTTCAAAAAAAATCTGGGAGTTCAACAAAGTTGAAACCTGCACCATTCTCTTAAGCGTATATGATACATTCACCCAAAGTAGTCTGCAGTGCTTTTCGAAAACTGATTTTTCTGAAATATTCTGTGCAATCAGACAGAAACTACAGCAGAACATTCTGCTGAAGAAGGTGAAATCTTTTTGTTGATTTGTACGGTAAAGATATGCTAAACATGAGAGTACTGGAATATCTCCGATTTCGAAAGTTCGGTGCTAGTCGAAGATAGTCGAGAGAAGTCAGGAATAAAATCTAAGTTTTGTCTTGCCATAAATCTCAGTGTTACCATCAAATATGAAATTTAGGATCTCCTTATCTTCCTAACATAATTTTTAAGACATTTATTTCTAGAAGAGGAGACAAACCTAAGTGACAGTTTCAGTCTACACAAAAAATGGAGATTAGTTACCAGTAGTCGATTATTGTGATTAGAACTGAAAATGATTTAAACGTATATTTGTGGCCACGACTACAAATAAATATAAATACATTTTAAGAAAAAAGATTTAAAAATAAAACTATGTCTAAAAAATATATTTACGTCATAAAAGCCAAACAAAAAAGGCAAAATAAAAACTCGTCGGAATGTTTCATTTTCGATAGTTCATATACATATATTAATGGCTTTTAAATTTGTTCACTATAATAAAATAGGCATTTTTCTGAAGATCCGATGTCTATATCATAAACATGTGTATTTCGCAAACATTTTGAAAAAATTAAAAAATAACGTATTTTTTAGAATGTCTGCTTGGTAAATAGTTTCATTAAAAATCTCTCTCTCTCTCTCTCTCTCTCTCTCTCTATATATATATATATATATATATATATATATATATATATATATATATATATATATATATATATATAAGAAAGTCGTGTTAGTTACACTATTTATAACTCAAGAACGGCTGTACCGATTTGGCTGAAAATTGGTGAGCAGGAAGCTTAGAACCAGGAGACGGACATAGGATACTGTTTATCCCGTTCGACAGCATTCCTGAGTGAGAACGCACGTTTTTGCACGTTTTCGCGTGATTTCGCATGTTAGCGTTCATTGTTGCCTGTTGAAACCCATTGTTGTAACGCCGCACTGATAACAGAAAGCGATAATGATAGCCGCCTTTCGTTCGCCGTTATATCTATATATAGTCGTGTTAGTTACACTATTTATAACTCAAGAACAGCTGTACCGATTTGGTGAGCAGGAAGCTTAGGGCCAGGAGACGGACATAGAATACTGTTTATTCCGTTCGACAGCGTTCCTGTGTGAGAACGCACGTTTTTGCACGTACTCAGTGCAACAAAGATTGTACAGTTTCTCACAGTGAGTGCGACGCGAGAAAAAGATGGGACTGGCTGTTACGGCGGAACAGAGTTCGCCGGGTCAGCTAGTGTTTTATAAAAAAGTTGTAAGAAACTTTAAAATTGATTTGAATCATTTTTCTACAGGACTTACGGACAAAGAGTCATAGAGAAAAAAACGGAAAATGTCAGAAAAATTCCAGTTTTTTGGGCCTCCAGGAGTTAGCATAGGGTCTAGGGGGTCAACAACTTCGGGGGTTTTAACTAGTGATTGGACAAATACAACGTACTCAAAGAAAAAGTTTTTATGACTTTTTGCAAGTAAAATGTACTTGTCGCCTTGCTTTACAACTCAGTTCAAGCACCAAATGTTGGTGGTGTGCCAAAGAGTGTTCAAATACAGTAAGAGCGATATTCTCCCTAATTTGTTTGTAGAGTCCGTTTAAATGGCCAGACATCCCGATTGCACCATCACAATCCTCACCTACTAAATTTTGCTCGTAGTCAAATGGTCTCAAGAGTTGGTCCAATCTCATGGTCTACCAGCGCAATCATCATGAAAACCTAAGAAACGCTCCATTGCAGCATCGACAGCATTGACGAACATTGTTCGAAATGCAGAGTTAACAGTGAAAATTTTATGCGTGGCATCTGAATAAATATATACCACTCTATTATTACGAGAAATTTAAAGGAAAAATTTGGTGTCGTTTTTCAGAAAATTTTGTCCCAGGGGGGTTCATGTAAAGTATCGCCAAAATTTAAACAAAAAATCCCCAGTTGGATCGGAAAAATGTATTTTGACAAAAGTATTACAAGTAGGGTAGGCAGACGGACGGAGACAGAGGTATGTTTTGAAAAAACATTTATATATATATATATATATATATATATATATATATATATATATATATATATATATATATATATATATATATATATATATATATATATATAATTTTTAACATATAATATATATATTTTTCGGTATTAAGATACCACAAAAAGTGGAATGTACATATTAGAGAAAGTAATTTACTATATACAGGAGCAAGAAAAATGATCTTTTGCTTTTATCAGGGAGTCACAAAATGAATTTATCTGTCAAAAACTAGTGGTGCTACAAAACCATTCTTATCGCATTATTTCTAACTTTTGCAATTTTTCGAAGTCAGACAGTTCATCGAAAACGAGACCTGCACCATTTTTTAGTATCCTTTGCTCTATTCTTGCAAAAATTTAAAGAACAAATTTGGTCCAGTTTTTGACACAATTTGAGAAAATGTTAATTTTAATAAACTACATTAACTGCAAGTAGAAATTGTAAAGTAACTATTCTTTCATTTCGAAACGTTCAACGCACATAAATAGGTTTATTACGTATATTAGGAAGAGATTAGGGCCTAAAATCGAATCTTGCGGGACTTTATATGCAACAGAAGGAAGAAGGCGTGGAATTAGTATTTTTGGACAGGAAATGGTTATATTTGAAAAGCAAAGAACAAAAAACTTTAAGGTTGAAAGATATATGCAACAAATAAGTAAATGATGAAGGCAAGATTTGCATGTACTGAAAGCATCTTTAAAATTGGAGATATATTGGCACATGTAATATCTTGCTTATATCATAGATACTGCTTGAAACACTTGCAATGTGGTTTAATTTTCTTTTATTTTCGTATATTTTATTGTTTTTAGGAATCTACCATGGATGAATAGGTGTTCCATGAATCTACCTTTTAAATTTTGTCTCTCGACTATAACAAGATAAGAGCTCAAACAAATGTTTAGACGAAGGGAAAACGTATATTCTTACATAAAGGTGGTTTAATCGAAGGCACATAATTATTCTTTCCCTCAAAGTCAAAAAAAGCGGATGAGGATCGATCTCAGATTTACCGTCGTTGATGTAACTATAAATACCGATGTATTTAGATAATTTTCTCTCCTTCTTGCATGTCCATGTAAGAAAATTTTTACATTGCACTAGTTGTTTGATGAAGTTGGTGTGAATTTGTGATGGATCACTTGAATGCAAGGACGTTGTGGCTCCGGAGGTCAGTGAAAATGCAAAATGCTGTGCAGGCCTGATTTAAGTATTATCATCATTTCATAAATAAATATCTGTGTCAATGTTCAATAATTGTTACACTGGTTATGTCAGGGCATAAGAATATTGTGAAAATGGAATAGCAATTATAAACATCCAATTTTCAAAACATACAACACAAATTAATTTGAAAGTTCTGAATATGAAAGATCATAAAGTACTGACAGAATTCCGATCGTTTTTACATGTATCCCGTTCCAGAAATGTAATGAAGCTCTCGATTGCCCCCAATCCCCCCTCCTGCCATACTGACCTTAAACTGCCACTAAGTGTACAAAAAAAATTAAATTTGAATGTAGCACTATAAATAAATCCGAGAAAGTCTCCCATTTGAGACAGTAAGCGTGATGCAGCGAATCCTAGCTTTATAAGATTCACACTTGCTTGGTGTTTGAAATTTTTAAAAACTTAACTGTGACCCATTTTAAAATTTGGTAGATATATACGTTAGGGAGAAAATTCACTAGCATTTTTAAAACGTAGGTGTTGGCTTTGTGTGAAAATTTGTATTTTAAAATTAAATTTCACTTTAAATACTAAAATATATTAACAAGAATTACATTCACATCATATGAAAGTACATATTTCAATGTACTTTTATTTTTCGAAGGTAAAGATAGATGTGGGAGAGTGTTTAAAAGTATGTATACAATTCTTAAAAAAAAATGTTAAAATTTTTGGAGTGAGTAAGATTAGAGATCAAAGAAAAAATATGGGTTTATGTTCCCTCCTATAAAATTGTGATTTCTTATACATGTGCGATTTGATGTGGAATGACCCCAAACACTGTATTTTTCCTATTGCATAGGATCAATACTAAAATATTTCACACAATTTATGGCTGAAGAGCAAAATCAATTTTCAAATACATAGTTGCTGGAATACGTACCAGCTGCTCAGCTGGCTTCCACTGTTGTAAAGAAAATTCCCATACAATGGACACTTGTACAAAAACCTAATTTGAGACATTAAGTGGGAGCAAGAATGCATGTGGTTCCACATTTAATGTAGCAATCAGCTCAGGTGTTCAATAACATGACCAGCCGTCAATGAAATTATTCTTGTGCAGGTGCAAATGCTATAAGTGTGAATGCTGGGAGGGCCATGCTTACCAGATACCCCTAATCAATCCCCTATTTTCACATTGGTGAAGTGTGGCTACTTCAGTTTGTTCCTTTGGTCTTTCTTGAGATGTCCCACTGTGCAACTAATCCACATAAATAACAGATAAAATAAAAAAACTTGCATAACAAAAATCATTTATTCACTCTTGCTGCCAACAAAGCAGCACAGGCT
Organism: Teleogryllus occipitalis; assembly: GCA_011170035.1. Classification (NCBI taxonomy): domain Eukaryota; kingdom Metazoa; phylum Arthropoda; class Insecta; order Orthoptera; family Gryllidae; genus Teleogryllus; species Teleogryllus occipitalis. The sequence continues at coordinate 5,751 of BLKR01002968.1, forward strand.
CAATGGAAGTAAATGAATTACAGGTGTTGCCAAGATCAGTAATCTCCATGTCAATTACAAAAAATTATAAATTCTATTTCTTTATATATGGTGCAGCAATAAAATAATGTACATTATAGAGAGGTAAAACATGGTAAGATTAAAGGCTTTTACAACTCTTTTACATATGCAATATAAGATGACACTTCAAAATTACAAGTTCACATAAAAAATCTTTCAATAACTTCAGGTGCCAACTGCTAAAGAAAGCATTTTCTTTTATACAAATCACAGAGCAACTGACCCTTGAACATATGGAAGATTAACAAAACAGAATGACCCAGCACCCTAATTCAATTAGAATTCCCGTGTGCCTCATTTAATTTGTCTACTCTTAAAGATCAAGGCAAAATGAAACATGAAATTCTCTTTCATTCTTCATCTAATGTACTTAAACACAGGAAACGTTCATTTCTCAATGAGATTGCAAATGAAGTCTAATCAGAATTATCTGTTAGGAGTTAACATTGCTTTGGAATGTAAAACTCAAACATTAAAAAAATGTACATGTTCTCCAGAAAGTAACAAACAAAATCTGAATGCGCTATATTATAATGAAAATGAACACTAAAAACACCATGCAGATTTCTGTTCTCTTCATACATCTGTAACTAGTATATATATTTAATCACTTTCAGAATCTTTGGGCTCTTTCTTTTTTTTCTTCTTCTTTTTTTCTCCTTCAGGACTCTGTAACATTCATTGCAACATTATAAATGAGATTTCATCAACTGAAGAAAATTAGTAACTACTGTATTCTCAAATAATTTATTAGTTGGCCAATCCAAGCTTCTCTTCATGACCAAAATTATCATTTTCCGAAAATCTCTCAATTATGTTCAGTATAAATGCCCAACTAAAATTTGGTAATATTTAGAATTTGTTAACAAAAGGTTAGGCCATGTTCCTTCAAATCAGCCACTCCATTTTATTAGTTATTTACTTAGTAGGAATGGCCACCATTTATGCTTGTCATGTGTGACAGTACCAATCTTGAGGATTGTTAAACTTAAGTGTGAACTAATTAGTCAACCTAGCAGAACCAGCATTTTTTTTAGTGCAAATTCCTGACCACAGTATAACCTTGGTTTTACAACCTCAAACTTATGTAATAAGATGACTTGTTATGTGTATAAGTTTCATAATTTCTCGTTTCTCGCCTTTAGCATCTGCAATTAACAAAAAATGTCCTTGAGCCTATCCAATGCCTAACTGACATTGATATTACTACGTGCAAGTCTTTGTTGACAACACCACTGTAAGCATTACTCTTCATTTTCCATAACATTCACTAAAACTGGTCTCAAAATTCTCTGATGTACTGCCAGTATACCTAGTAATTCAAAGTGCATAAGAAATATTTGATAATCCTCTAAAAAGTTATTGAGATTTTCAAAGTTTTAAAACAGATGCGAAAAAATAACGGTTTGCTACTGAAAGCCAACCAGTCTTCCGCATCCATGAGCGCTATGAGATATAGATATTTGAAACTTCTCCAGTAGAGTGAGAAGTTTGAAACAGTTCTTAATGCTGTCCAGAGAATTCACTAGCAGTGAAAGCTAAAGAATTTGCTAGGTGAAGGCACCACATGACAACAGGAATAACCTAGGGCTTCTCAAGTTTCAACGGCGGGGAGAATGCACATCTGGACTGTTGGTAAGCACCACAAACTAATGTGGTAAACAGTTGTTCGTAAGTAATGCTTCTCTCAAAGTTTTGTGATAATGGAGTGTGATAATGATCCAGAAGTTAGTGGTTTCTGTAATAGTCTTATAGAACAATTAGTAAAGATGGAAATTCATAGTAATGGGATTTCAGAAAAGCTCAGAAAAAAAGACAAGGTAGAATGGTAAAATTCCATTAAGTGGGATATACTTAAAATAATGTTCAGGATTTGCCACTGTACTAAACTCGCCCAAATCATTTCCATTATACCTTGTGTTTTGCTCTTCGATTGCCAAAACCATTTACGAAAGCTTATAATTGTTAGACTAGCAGCCGATTTCATCAAACCAAGTACAAATGCCAAAGATTCCCCATAAGTAAACTTTGTTCTATGCCTCCCATTCTATGCCAGTAAGGAAGGGGAACAATTAAATTTGCTACATCATGTACAAGAGTAAAATCTACTTACTTTAGTAGGCGAACCAACACTTTGATCCAAATCATCCTTTTTCTTCTTCTTTTTTTTCTTCTTCTTTTCAGCCTGCAAATTTGAAACAAATTACAGTAAAAAACAACGTAACAAAATTATGGAGACGTAAGTAATTATTTTGTTACAGTGAAATTTTGTTATATTGAAGGTTAATTCTTAAAAACTCTACTGAAAACCTGTTATCTATATTACTCCATCAAGAATATGAAACAAAGCTTCACATTTATTTAATCAGAGAAATATGAAAGAATTATACACAGTAATTGTAGACTTTTCATACTATTTTAAATTTGATTTAATAATTTATATCTTGAAGAGCTTCATTTTTGATGAACAGGATTGGAAATCAAACAAATGACCAAAATACATAAACGTAACTTCCGTTGGAGGTGCATAAACTGTCATTCAACTCGAGCATTGGGCAATTTCTTTCACTGGAAGATTTATATAACTATGAATCACATTCATGTCTTGGAAATGGCTACTATGCTAGAAGCGTCTGAGTAACATATTAATACAAAAGAAAAATAATTGTAAAATGGGATAAAATTTAATTGTATTCTGAAAGAAATACAAAAACTTGAGTAACATTTTAATTTGTTGTAGTGAACGTGATTAAAATTAATATTTTATATACTCCTTGATAAAGTTTTGGAGAGATCTGGTTAATTTTACTGAACTACTAATTACAAACAAGTCAGTTACATAATATAAACTAAAAAATTAATTATGAAAATTATTAACAAAAAAACTAACATGTATAAGGATTTTTTTATGCAAATTATGTCATGGCCAAAACAATTTAATGAGAAATGATAAAAGTAGACAGTTCCCAGCAGCTTTTCACTACTAAGTCGAATAACTTCCAAGTAGATTATTTTGGTAAGAACCTACACAAAATCTTATTCATTTGTGTTCACTAGAACTAGCAGAACATTTTTAAGCTATTTCTCTCAAAACTAATGTCCTCTAACTTATCTCGCTAGTTTGAGTTTTCTTCCTTATATGCTTGATAATTTGTCATATTGAAAAAAGGCTACAATTTTAATACAAATTCAAGGGAAAAAGTATACCTGAGCACCATCATCCTGCACCGAATCATCAGCACCAAGTTCTCGCTCTGAACTCTGGAAAGAATAAAACAGTACCATAAGTTGACAAAAAACAATCGTGAGATAAGATAGAATCTCCAACTACTGCCAAATGCCATTAGTAGTAAAAACTTCTTGATTAAGACCACTTCCAAAAGTATTTTTTCAAAGTCGTGCAAAGTCAATACCATGCCAACACTAAAACAAAATTGAAATTGGATTGCACTTACCTCCCTCTCTTGTTTAATCTCTTTCTCAGGAGTGAGGTTCTTTTTTTTCTTCTTTTTCTCCTTTTTAGGTGTCTCTCTCCCCTCACTTGTCACCGAAGTCATTGACTCGTTCAACTTGCGCTGGAAATATTTGACAAAAAAATTATCAATCTGAACTCCTTATCATAATACAACTCAGTCAATTAGTAATTCAACTCACCTTCCTTGTCATTTCATCTTCCTCTTCTACTTTCACAGTGACAGCACTGAAATTTAAAGCATCCATCAATCACAAAGTGAAAAGGTAAAGATAATACATCCACTAGAATACAGTATTTAACTTCAAAAGAATAAGGTTGTGTGTGTTTCCACTAACAAACAGTTTTCAAAGTACTTTCTTTTTTATACTTGTTAGCAGTTCAACTAAGAATACAGCCTTCTTTCCCTGTGTTCAGAAAGCCCCCTCTTTTACACTTTTCAAGGGTCCCAAGAAAAAAAGGGAAAGTGAAAACAGTGTAATTTACTATTGCTTATATAATAAACAAACATATAATAAACATTCACTCTCTACATTTATTAATAATATTAACCGATAACAAATCCTTGTGACTTGCACTTCAAAATCCACTAATTCAAATGTTTTCCATTTTTCTAGAATTCAAATATTATTGAATCCATGTTATGATCAAATGAACAATAAAACTATTAAAACTATCCAAATAATGATCACATGACTGTAATGAGAAAGAAAGTAAATATACTAGCAATTACCTGTTTGTGAAAGAAAGGGAAAGAGCATGGAAATAATCATGGCACACAATACAATTGCTTGAACAGATAATAGTTATAAAAAATAAATTAATTTAAAATATAATTGTGTTACAGAAGCAAAACCACAAATCGTTTCAAAATTGCGGATACCCTGCTTTATTAGGCCTACTAACCACATACTAAAACGAAGTTGAGAGTGCACTACATGGTCACGTATTGCATGATATGTGATGCATCAGCAATATGTAGAAACCTTATTGAAAAGCATGTAATTCCCAACACACATTTCAAAACAGAATTTAAAAAAATAACATCTAGCCCATACAATATTTTGACTTTCCCTGATCATAGTCAAGTATTTCTAAAACTTGGTGACAACAAACAAATGTACAAGATTGTTAAGTCATTCTATCCTTCATTGCATCTTTGCAGCGAGGAGGAAAGAGTGCAAAGATGGTAAATTTTAGTTTGATAGTGTACGAGCAGTTACAATTTTACATTGTGAACTTTGGGGAAATGAACTTTAAGGGCCCCCAAAAAATCAGCATCAGCAGGAAAATGTGAATTCCGAAAATATTAAACGAGGTTGTACTGAACACCCAAAATTTCACAAAAACAGTTCATACAAAATAAAGCAAATCATCTTTTAAAATTTTATTTTCTGCAAACTTCAAAAAACGTGTAAATCTTCCAAAACATCAAAAAGGGCATGGGTGCACTGTCGTAATCAGAGATGAGATAAGATTTGATAATTCTTGTAATAAGCATGGAAATATTAATGAAGACTTCTAACTGGAGGAGATCCCATTGGGACAAAACTACTGCAAACCCCATTTCCATTGGGTCAGTACTACTGCAAATTTTGAAAAAGTTTACCACCTGCACTGTCTACTGCTAATTTTAAGACTGTTCTTAAGCAGTAAACCATCTGCTATTTGAATGCACTTTAAACTAATTCAGCCTTTAGTAATTTGAGACTTTCCCATCTACAGTGCCAAACCATTCAAAGCGTGATTGCACAAGTAATCAAGATAACAATGCGAATCACTTAAGAATACACTACTATTTACACAAATCTAATATTAAATAATTAATTAAACAAATAAAATTTTGAAATTTATCTCAGATCAACATCTTTTAACATTTCTTTTCCATTCACCACCTAAATTATAACAATGTCTTTTTTTACCAATTTCAAAATTTGCTTATATCATTTGTTTATAATAACCCACATCATAATACAAAAAATCTTGCCCAATGCGGGATCTCAAGGGACCAATATTTTTTTCCATATTAGACAAGATTCCGCATTATGCAAAGTAAAACTAGAATTCACTTTAGACAGGACTACGATTTATGTTCACAAAATCGGGATAAGACATTCACATTACACATGTTCTGCCTTGAACAAGTTTTACTATAAATACCATATTTACCCAAATGAGTTTTTACATAAATAATTCAACCAAAAAGTATAGGGTCATATTTGCAGCTTAAGCCTAGCTGGGTGAGATCTATATTTTATTCTTGCCCTTCCGTGTTAAAACTTGAAAGCTAATGTAACAAAAAGCTGTAGAACCTATAAACACCATGCTTATTTGTATACTTAATTAATTGCACACATTTTCTTGGCATCCACTGTGAATTTGCCAGGCAATACAGCGAATATTTTTGAATGGGTGGATGAAGAGTATCTCAAATTAATGAAATTGCAGTAAGTGAAACAGACCATGCAAATGAAAACAAATCTTTGCCAAGATTTTTCAATGAAAAAATCCCTAATATTGGCTGCTAACACCTGCACTACCCGCAGAATGAAGGTATGGCTATGTATTAATTCACAGTTCACAACTGTCACATGACGTTAATATAAGTTGTTATTAAAGCAGATGTCACAATGAGCAACAGAAAAAAATCTGATGGCAGATGGGAGTGTTCTTAGATGTCAGATGAAAGCTAAAAAACAAATTCAAGATGCAGTTTTCAGGCCCAAATAGTGAAGACCTAGACCGTTTTCTTTACGATGGTTAAATTTCTTGATATTACTTACAGGACTGCCTTTTTTTGATATTTTTGGAATTCTTGGAAGGTTCTTTCGTTTTTTAGTGAGCAAGATATTATTTCAAAATCAAAAAATACTCAACTTACTACTATAATTTAATTCAGACCCAGAAGAGGACTTTCGAAACATTGGTCTCTAAAAATATCATAATAAAAATTGATAATATAAATTTCTGCCTAAAGAACCAAAGGACCTTCCAAGAATTACAAAAATTAGACAATTCACCATTTTTTTACTGAATGGCAAAAATTAGTTAAAAATGAAAAAAATTCTCAGGAGGACATGTTACAGGGTCATGTTATATTTAAAGATATATTTTTGAGGAAATACAGTACATCACCCCAAAACACTAAGGATTATATGTACTTACCTGTAATCAGGATTGCTCTGCAGCCAATCTGCGGGTGTTTTTTCGTTTGGTTTTCCATACTTGTCCAATAAACCTTGTTTAATGAGTCCTTTCTTCATCGAAGCCTGTATTAAGATTTACAAAAGGATTCAGAACTTTTTTTATAACTTCAAATTTTAAAGTTCATAAATACAATTCAGTTATTTTTGGCTTAATAAATCTACTTCCTATCTCTAAAGGAATTCCATGAAACAAGATTAGCAATATTGTAATTCATACGAACAAAGCAAAACAGTATGAAGCAAAACGAAGAAAACTAGAATAGGTTTTTATGTTTCAAATGAATAAATTTAGTCACTAACAAACTTTGTTTTTGTACCTTGTGAGAAATTGCAAAATATCAAAATGTAAATATTTAGCTTCCTCATTGATCCATCACTGTCTCATGGTTGTTCAGCAACTTATGCTAAGCTAGCCTATGTCCCCATACTTAATACTCAAACCAGTCAATCATGTGTGAAACACAAATTAAGAACAAGTTCATTGCTGGCATAAAACACAATTCAAGACAAAAACTACAAATGTTTGGCCTACAGGATAAAAGGCAATGACTCACAATGACCAACTAGGTTGAAGGAGAAAAAGAAAAAGCTTCCCAAGAATGGCCACTTAGAAAAGAATTAGCAATAGTAGTCTAATATCAGTTGCTTGAAATATCAAAACCTTCAAATACATAGTCCCCCTTTAATGTCAAGCTCATGTAAAAAGTATAGGACCAATCAAAAACTGTAGAGCTTCTGGGATTCAATTTTATGATCTGGTTTTTGAAGGAATTATAAGTCATACTTTTCTCTATGACATTAACTAATCTCTGCTTTGTTCATGTCAGATATTCACATCAGCAATTGGCTAATAACTCGCTTAATTGGTCATGGAGAAAAACAAAAGCAAATGACTCCTTCAAAAATTAGACCACAGTTAGGACAACAAAAAAAAAAAATTGATATGATTGAAGTGACATTACTTAGTTAAGGTGAGTTAATTTTCTAGTCCTATGAATCCTATTAATTAATGGTTGCACTCAGCACATTTATAAAATTTTAGGTACGGAGACGCACCCCAAATGAATTATCAATTTAATAGAAGTAGTTATGTATTAACAATATAATTTAATTATATATCCCAGAGGTACTGGAATGCCATTCCATCATGTTCTGGCAGAAATCAAGCCCTGGATGCATTGATTAATTCCTAGCACTGTTTTTGAATAGATTATTTTTTAATGTGAACAAAACTGGGGATTGCTGTTGGGAATACATTTCTCTCATTTTCAATCTGCATCCACCATTCTAGACTTCAATATTTCAGGCTCCTTGAAACAAAAATTGAAAGAAAAACTGTGTGGCACAAGTCAGGTACAGACAAGTACAAGTTGCCTCTACCTTTGGTCCCAGGCCCCATTTTCTAGGATAGGTATCTCGATCCATGATCACCCTCTTAATCTTGGCAACTAAACCATGGTCACAACTGGCTATGGTGGCAGTGGTCATAAGGGCAATGGCTGAAACAAGCAATTGCTCAAATATAAAATAAATTTTACAAATCTAAGGAAATTACCAAATTACACAAGACAAATTTAAAATACCTATTGCTACAGCTTCACCCTTGGTAGTCACAATTACAACTTCCATGTTAACTTCAATACCATCTTCATACCTCAACACTCCAGGGAGCATAATTTTGGCACCATAACATACAGCATTTACCTGGAACATAAGAGGGAAAATTTTTGTCTGCAATCCACGAATGAAATGTTTAAGCTACATGGATATGACATTATTAACTTTATCTGCTTTGAAAACATGAAATGGAAAATTTCAGTGCCGAAGAGTGTGTGAACGTGTTTGGCACAAGAAATCAGGCTCTTGCTGGGACCCTGTGAACACAATGTGGCCATTACTCAATGTAATGTAATGCTTTTCAAAAGGGCTAATGGGTTCCTAAGATGGTTTTATCAGCATCTGTAGTATAAGTATCTGTGGTTCTACATACTAACTAGATATTCTAATAATGTTATGGTGCACTGGTTTGGCATTGTGCAGAGAAACTTCCAAATGACCACCTCAATTAAATGGTCGGCTCCATCTGCAATTTTTTAATCAATATTTATTTTCATAAAACACATGCCGATATTTTCTCTTTTCAGTAGCCATCTGAATAAGTTGCTAGCGACTAGGCACATTTCATAAACCAACATTATTAAGCAGTCACCTCAAGTGATTTTTAATTTTACTATATCATAAAGCAGAAATGTGATAATTAGGATTGATTTTACTTTCCTATGACAATGTGTCAGATTACTTTGGGTAAGGACATCCAGTATCTTATCCAGCAGAAGTAATACTTCATTTCAGGTAACAGATTATTTTAATAAATAATCTCTTCGTGAAACAACACTTGTTTTCCCATTTAACAGCATTCTTATGGTTGGCTAACTTGTACAAATCAGTTAAGGACTCACTGAGCACAATGTGTCCACAAATTCAATCTGAAGGTCATTCACCAGCTCAGTCAGATGTGCCCGATGTAGTTTCTACAGGAAATGTAGTGCATCTACAAGTGTAATTTGCTTGTTTGATTCTACAAGAATGGAAAGCGAGTTTCTTGATCAAGAGAATGAGTAACGAGTGAAGAGCGAGTTTTGTTATTAGCCAAAAGGCGGCAAATAATCTCAAATACCGTATTTAATTTGTATTTAGTAATTTGTAGTAATTAAAAATCTTAAGAGACATACATTTCATAGCAATTAGTACATCGTAGCAAGATAGGTCAAAATACCTGTAGGGTAGAGAGAATTCCGACAGCTTAGTTACAGCGGACAAATTAGCATTGGACTCAGGCAATAACAATTAGAACATGTGAACAGAAGAAACAAGCTGGGATGATAAGATTAAAATTTTGTCATCAGCATTTGTCTCGATCTGGTAGAAGTAGGAAATGTGACGGTGACTGGCAGAAGAAATTGTTTAAAAAAGTTTTAAGTTAGAATACGTCATGATCTGATAAACAGAGGATGCATATCCCCGAGCTGTATAAAGTTAACAGTTAAAACGGAATGTGATTGTAATGTGAAATTTGAGTCGCAAATGTAGATAGCAAATAGGAGTCAACCAAATTAATTAAATAGGAGTAAAAATAAATTGAGAGGGCATAGTGGGGCACCGTCACAATAGCATTAAGCAGCCACTTTTTGCCTGAAACGTTTGTCACCGTTTAAGACGCTTCCCACTACAAGTTAGTTCAGTTTCAGTGGCCTCTAGGTGAGAGCAACCAAAGTAAGTTTCTCAAAATCTAAACATCATTAGTGTGCTTCATGGATGGTTTGGGAAGTCTCCTTTGAAGAGAATCTCCTTTTCACAAAGAGAAGTGATACTTTCCCATCTTGTTTTCTATCCAACCTTGCGTCACAGTGGAGTCCTTGGACCCCCAATTGGCCTTTGCTAGCTCTTATTTTCTTTCAACTGGTAGTTATTCCTTCTGAGGATGGTTGAGCTGTTTGGAGTTTCCCACTGTCTGTTTCATTAACACTCACATTCACACAGTAACCTCAAATTACTACAGCCGAAAAATGCTTAGCTCAGCTCAACTAGTACTAGGCTCAGCACACTGCTGCACTCATGGCCAAACTGATTATGTACATTGTGTAACTTTCTCTAGCAATAATTAAGGCAGTAAAACAGTTAAGCAAAAGTCTGAAGCACTTTCCAAAAATGATTTCCATTTGGCATTCTCTCAGAAATTAATTTTATCATGTTTATTGAAAATACACAAGAAAAGGTTTGGAACTTTACTTGTCAGTACAAAATAAGAATTTCCTCTCAACCCTGATTTACCTGGAAAAGTTACGAAAAACAGTTATTCTTGTTTAGTAACCCCCTTTCCATTTTCAAAACTGAGAAACTTACTGCACTATCTTTAATGATTATTCTTTTGTGTCCCACGAGCAGTTTCTCCAGAGGATGAATGACTCGTCGCAGGTAACTCTCATCTTTGTGGTTCTCATAGAGCCACTGGGCATCAAGGATGTCGTGCATTGTGACTAATCCACAGTGATTCTCATCATTAATACCTGCAATAACAAACATTATCAAAATCTCAAGAGAAGCCAAAATATTTTGACAGAACACTTTGCAAGTTCTTTAACTACTTATTACTATTATTGTTATTATTACTTAAATCAGAAGTTTTGGAATCAAATTAATTACAACTATTTAAACAGCTCTCCCCACATGCAAAGAGGCATGACTGAAGGAAAGATACCTGATCGATTTCTTCGCAACTCCAACATCTGGCCACCAACACCGAGCAGTAAGCCAAGATGTACACAAATCGTTCTTACGTATGTACCTGCCTCACAGCTGACCCAAAATATGCCTGTGAAGTATCCATTTTCACATTTGAGAGCAAATTTCAACAACCAGAAAGGTAAACAATACAGATTTTCTTAACATAATGAAATAACTTACCCATGTTTTCCTTCTCATCATACTCCAATAACTTGTTGTCATATATTGTTCTAACTCGTAACTGTCTCTTTACAGCAGATATAAGGGGAGGCCGCTGAAATAGTGCTCCTTTCAAATTTTCCAGAGCTTGCGCAACCTGATTAAATTAAATGCTGAAGTCAGTTTCACTCGAAAAAAAAAACGCTATTCATAAACACTTTTACACAAAAACACAAATTACCAACATTTATACACTTACCTTTTCTCTACTTTCCACAGCTGAATGTAATTTAAATATACAGATATATTCTTTACCCGCACTTTGTTGTGATTTAACCAATCTGGTTGCTCTGTCTATGCATACAACCAAACACCCTGAAACAACCAAACAGAACACTTAGAACACCAAAAATTTACAAAGCTCATCATTATCACAAAGCTGTGCAAGGTCTCAGTGTTCCTGGGAAACAGGACAAAAAAGTACATTAATCTTCTTCCACGTGTTTCTGAGTTGCATTTCTTTCTCAATATTCCTATATTTCTCTGCCCTAGTAGTAAGCATTTTCAAGCAGCTTTTGGGAATCTTCCTTCTCTCAGTCTTGAATACGTTCCAGTTATAACTGTCTCCCCTAATCTTTCAAGAAATATAAAGAAAAAATTTGGACCCATTTCTGAGCACATTTTGAATACTCCATGGGTTTCATGTAAGTATCCCCCAAATTCTAAGCTTTTGCAAAATCTCAGTGTTTTGAGTAGGGGCCAGACTGTCCAAAGAATATTCATTTTGATAGAAATCCTACATATTCTTTAGGCACTAATGTTGTTCACAGAGGGATGAATGGATTTTTTGGAAATTGGCGACCACAAAACTCGTATCTTGAAATCTATTTTCTGCAGCATTAAAACTATTTATATTACATCTATTACATATATATGGAGATACATATGTACGTACAAGAGAAAGTAAAAATCTGTCTTCAATACTGTAATTTTAGGGAAATGCTGAAAAATAAACTTTTTATTCATTTATTTATTCAGGTTTTTTATGTAACAAAAAATAATACAAAGATTATTCACCAGGATGCAAGTTCCTGGGTGCAACCCTGAAATACAAAACTATATAGCATTCACATACAGTAACAAGTCATTATTATAAAAGAAATAACAATAAAATTCAAACAGAATATATAAAATATAAGAAGTAACACTGTCATAATTATTAAATATTTGTTAAGATAATTTTATTTAGATTCAGAAAATGCCTTAATTACATCATTATAAAGTTGAAGGAGCCAGGATCTCAATAGTTTTCTAAATACAGGAGTGGTAGAATCAAAATTTTTCAAAGAACTTAATGCATTAAAAGCCTTTCTACAAACATATCTTCGATAATTTTTGCTAGTTACTTATTCACCTGCAAAGGAAGTAAAATAGTACATCTCTAGTACAGCAAAAGCTCTCTATTACTTTGGATTTTGGGAAAGTTTAACACTAAAGCCTTTTCAATGTAGAACTTCTTGATTGATACAATACTGTTTTCCTTGAATAAATCATTAGTTGAAAATAGAATGGGTTTTTAAAAAAACATTTTCCTAGATTCTTTTTTCCTATACCAAATACGAGTGAGTATGCTATCATAGGCTCCTTCCCATGTGATAATTCTGTAAGTGGCTATCGACCAAAACAATGCATGGTATATACCTGGATGTTTTTTAGTATTTAATCCTTAATTTGTAAAAAACATCAATAAGGTTCTCTTTACAGAATTATCTATATGTTCCAACCATTTCAAATGAGTATATAAATAGACACCCAAATACTTAGTCTTCATCACTCTAGATCTATCTAGACCAGGGATGTTCAACTTCCAAGGCACATGATTAAAACAAATATGGTTACAGGCCACATTTTCTTCATTCAGGCGATTCACCCCTCACTCCCGCATTGTTGATCACGGCAGTTTGCCCGGTTGCTTTAAAATGGGATGGGATGGGGAGTGAGAATGGAACCATGCGTGGTATTAGGCCTTACCATGCATAATGCAGGGAAACATTGGGATGATTTTGAATTCCTAAATCTAAATTTAACATTTTTACATTAAGGGGATGTTGACTTCAATGGGGCACGAGTGATAGGCGCACAATGTTCTTGCCCGAAATGGATCCAAGAGACTCACTTTTGACTAATAACCTTTCATGGGCCCAATAAACGGCACAGGGGCGACATGCAGCCCATCAATTGGACAACCCTGCTCTAGACAATTACAATTTAGTTTATCACAGTCTTTGATATGAATCTTCATTTGATTATTTACCAGAATACTATCAATATAGCTTCCATGACTAATGAATACCGTTTTCTCAATATTTAAGCTTAGAATATTCTGACTTAGCCAATAAAAGTTTAGTTATATTTTATTCTGCTTTAATATGAACTACTCCAAGTATCAGCTTTAATTAATAAGCATGTGTTGGCAGCAAAAGAAACAAGTTCATCCATCGCTAGAACAGTAAAGATATCACTAACATATAATAAAAAACATATGTTCTAGGATAGTTTCCTGTGGAACTCCACAGATCACAGTTCTTTCCTCCGATTTTACACAATTATTTTGAAAACTTGCTTTCTGTCCCCTAGGTAACTCTTAAATAATTTAAGCACAGTACATCTAAATCCTAATTTATGTAATTTAAATAACATTAGATTGTGATTGACCCTGTCAAACACCTGGGCCAAGTCTTAGTCCATATATCGATATGCATGGCTCATTACTAGGGTCCAGATGGATATGATGACTTTTTCTAGTATTATTTGCATGGAAAATGTAAGTTAAACATGATTTTATTTACAATGACTAAAATTATGCAATTTTCATGTGGCATATACAGTCACATTTTGGCTTTTTTAACCCTTTTTGTCATTTTCCATTAAAATTTCATATTTTGGATATTTATTCATGAATTTTTGTATTTTTGTTATTTCTATCTCATCGATACTTTTTTGCATTCTTGCTAGCAGTAGTCTAAAAGATTTTTCACATTTCCTAACAATCATTGATTTCTTACAATTTAATCCAATTTTTGTCTCTTTCCTATGTATGTGTGTGAATTAGGAGAGTAACCCATTTAGGAGAAAAGAAACTAGAAAGCACCGGATGTGAAGAAAATGTTAGATAAGTTTTGCCAAGTTGTGTCAGTGACATCAGTTGATGCACTGCACTACCGCTCCCGGTTGCACAGTGGAAATTCTACATTGGGTTAAAGTTGGGAACACGGTAAACCCTTAGAGAAGCGCGGCGGCAGGGGTGAGGGGCCAGAGGAGGGGAGTCTCCTTAAGCCTTCCCTCAAATTATGCTAAGCGCTCTCATAGAAATAAAAAAAATTTACCTATTGGCAATTTTCATGGCTCACCCTTCATACACTTTGTCCCAGACACATTTTAATACCCAAATTACTTTCAAAGGCAAGTTTTTCCACTTCGCTAAACCTAGATTCAAGTCATGGCAAGGCTCAGGCCTTCAGCCCTCGTGATCACTATAAACAACTTTGAGTCTATCCACTGCATAGTTACCAATTCACTTTTAAAAGAAAGCACTTTATAAGAAAGCTTCGAATTCAAACAATGAAAGCTTCGTTTATCACAGAGGCATACACCATGATCGCAGGTAGTACTATTTTCTAATGGAGCTCTGACAAGACACTAGGATGAAATTGCCTCCCATAACTTATGACGTCACGTTCCTGACCAATTATTATAAGAAAGGCATATGTGCTCTGTGTAAACAGGGGACATAGTTCACGATACTCAAAATAAATATGAAAGTTTCTTGCCTGTCCTTGGGGGCACCTCTGACACAAAGCATGAAGAAATCACACTGAGATAAGTTACTTATTTCAGAGTACTTTTTGTAATTTCCAAATATTTGCACCGAATGGAACTCTTCTATAGCACTAATATTCCACCTGTACATTTGAATTTCTTTGTAATGCATTATTACACATATAAGGCAAGACTGCAATGAAGAGCAGATCTTAAAAGTGGTGGTATTTTGCCCCCCTTCAATGAGAGGTCTCTTAATCACAGAGAGAAAAGTATGCATTTGCTTCAATCTGATTTCCTACCTAGGAATGTTAATCCTCTAAAGCTCAATTACTCAGACACATCTTCCACACACCGTTATCAGTCATGGAATTGGATTTTGGAAGATATAGAGGTGAGACACTAAAAGCCTGGGAATGCCCCCTTGCCACAAACTGAAAACGTACAAGCATTATGCAAAATTCAAACAACGCATCAGTCTTGTGCACTCATGCCTCAAGCCCCTGTACCAAAAGACCTTCGTATCTGGTAAATAAAATAATTATATTACAAGCTAAAGACTACTAATTGCTCAATAATCCTGAGTATCTCACAACAAACAGAACCAATTCCATCACCTCGTATCTGCTAAAACCAATGTAACAAGCAAAATTCAATACCTATGTCCATGCAAGCCTTGACCAGATTTCACTCAAACTTACACGACCACAACTAGTTTTCAAAAACCTGTATAAGACATTGATTAAACATTAATTATGAAGAACAGATTACATTGAGCAAAATCTTTCTTCAATTATGTAATAGTTTGAGGAAGGTCAAAAAATTGGACCTGTGCTACCTTTATGTCCATTTTACTCCATTATAACAAGATATTTCAAGGAAAAGTTTGGAGCCAGTTTTAGAAAACTGAAAAGGTCCCAGCATTTTGTGAAGAACCACAAAAACTAAAAGACTTGTTTCAAATTCACAGGGCCTTGAGCCAAGGCAGATTGATCACAATATTAATTTTGGAAAGAGAGAAAATAACTTTCAGTATAAGGGGACCCCATTCCATTTTCATTAAAATCTCAACTTCAATTTTCAACAGCATTACTAAACACTTATACTTTAATACATTTATACATGAAAAAGTAAAACCAAACACCTCCCTGAACTAAGATTTTGTAACAATTAAATACGTAACATTTCAATTTGCATGTTGTGTACTAATTTACTGAAAACAAAAATTGTCCTATTCAACGCACAAGGTCAAGAATGAAAATAACTAAACACATTTTTTAGAATTAAATAAAGCCAAATTGTCGCAACTTCTGAAACATCCACTCCTCTACATTCCTAAATAATAACTGCAAAGCTCCAAATAGTGTTGAGTTTTTCTTTTAATACACATTTAATTAAAATAATACATCTTATTAAACAACTAATTGAAAGTGAATACCTAAAAATTTCCCTAAAAGCTTAAAAATAAAATTTCAATTACCTGTCACTTTAGGATCAAGTGTTCCTGAGTGGCCAGTTTTCTCAACTTTCAATATTCTTTTCAACCAAGCTACCACTTCATGTGAGCTTGGGTTTGAAGGTTTGTCTATCATCATGCATCCATATTTGATATACTCCCTCAAATTTCTCTTCAAAGGTGACGCACCAAAAGGTAATGGAGTGAAATGATTTGTTCTTACATTGAGCTTATCAAAGTTCTGTGTGGGAAGAAATTGCAACAGTTAAAGATAAGAAATGGAAATCAACAGGAAAAGTGTTAGAATCATCAGAAGTTCAAAACAAATATTTCATTACATAAAGAATAATTCATGAACTCACTGAATGTTACTTTGCCACATATTTCTGTGTTTTCATGATTAACTGGCTGCAAATGTGCACACTCATTCTATGCCACAATATCACTTACCTTCAACAGCAAGGGCCACTCCGAAGTATCTAAAGTATCAACTTTATCAGACGGCGCTACAGCAAATGATTTTTCACACTGTAGATCAGCTATTGACTTGGACCTTTTCTCTTTCTTTCCTTTCTTCTCTTTTGAAACATCTAGGGGGAAAAATGTAACACATAAATGGATTCCCTTAAAATTATGTGCTTTGTATCAACCACCACTAGGCAAATACAAAATAATTCAATACTAATTCTGTGAGATTAACCACATGTAAACACACCGTTAGTAACCTTAAGTATCAGATTATCTCACGATAATTTATTTTAAAACTTATTACGTAGTAACTAGTCACTATATTTCATATTATTATAAATTCTCTACTAGCTTAGTGTACTGGAAATCGACAGTATTAAAGAAAACTTACCCAAGACCTCCATTATGGCATGCACGTGGTCAAATCGAAGCCGGCATACTATTATGAACCACCAACCACACAGAGTAAAGATGGACCAACGGGGACGCTGCCGAGATTCCACTTGTGAGCATCAAAGAGATTGCATCGTAAAACACTTGCCTCTTCCATGGAGCTATAGTCATGCAGGCGACAGCTGAACATGATTGTCCGTAGTTTTTTGTTTTGTTTAATATCCGCAATGGTTTGCTCATCTGCTTGTGAGTTTGCTGTGCAGTGAAATATTTTTCTGATTATCTTTTTAATTTTAGCTTGGTTTGATTTCCTTTGCATATTCCTCCGCGCAACATTTTTATTTTCCTTTTATTTTTGAGAAAGCTTTTTTACCCAACTTGCTATTTTGGGATTCTACAGTAGCTCCCAAGTTTTGTAAGTTCCTCGGTAGAGTTGCCCTTTGCCCAGCACTTGCCAAAAGTTCCTCGCCCTCAACATCCGCAGACGAATCGAGAGAGGAAGGGGAAGTAGAAAAAAGTTTCAACAAGTTTGTCCTGAGCAAATTATACTCTCTGGTTCTGAGATTATTTTACTCGCATGCTTTATACTTGGGTTTTCGTAACGTGGCGCCTGAGGGTTTTAACACGTGACTTTTAGTTCAGAGGGCAGCACCGTTGCCTGTGGATGGCAAGCGGCGGGCTGCTACAAGCCGTGAGCTTATGGATAAAACACGACATTGATTTTCTTTTAAAACATCGTGATCATTCTTCGTTGGAGATTTTCCTCTGCCTATAATGGTTTAAAAATGTTTTTGTTGTTTTGTTTAGGCACACTTTCTTGCAGTGAGATATTCTCTTTTCTTTAAAATAAAGTTGTATTTAAAGTTTTGTCTGATAGTGAACTGGTGCAAAGAGGGCCAGGCGAGACCGAGTAAGCTTTTTTAGATTCCGTGCTGTTCCCCAAAATCAGAAATGTAAAATTATAGCACCCTCGGAACAAAAAGGATAAAAGATTTCTGCTTTGAAGCAAAAGAAAAAATATTATTTCAAGTCAATAATAGGTTACAGATTTCGCTCATCGTATTTCGCAATTCACACGTCTAAACATTTTCCTGTCATTCTCAGATGTTTCACGTGAAAATTTATGTATATTCTCTACATTTCTGCAACAATATAAATAACCCACTAAGGGGCATAGTGCTTAATAAATAAGTTGTCATTTACTTGCATTGCCTCAACGTGTTGTACAAACACAGCATCATAATATATACGAGCCACCAAAATTTTGTGGATCTTCAAGGCTCTATTTGTGTAAAATCTAAGCCATTTTATTCAAGACTATTTTATAAAAGCAAAGCCCAAGGGTTACACAAGTCACCAAATCAACTGTTTTCTTCTGCCACCAGGGCTATTGAGTCGTGTCCCATTCTGTCGTATTGCAAGAATTGGCATAAAATGTTAATCAACACTTGCCAAGCAAAATATATTGAAGAAACGTTTCATAAGAAATATTAACATTAAAATCATTGGGGATATACTGTGGTTTTTACAGAAATGCTTCTCAAAGTGTGCAGCAAATTGTGCTCGCGTGTTCAGTGACTGTGACAGTGCCTTAATATATCGTATCGTGTAGTTTATTTTATTCGTTTATTAGTGTGTATTTAGTTCATACGAGTGTAGTGTAGTGTAACATAGTATATATATACATAGTGTCTAAAGTGCAGTGTGCATGTCACGTAACTAACAATTGCATGTAACTAACCTTACATTAACACTCGCTTGCCAAAACTCATTTAAATACTATATTTTCCTGATTAACTCAAATTAAAAAAACAACAACTCTCGTTAGGCTACACTTACAATCTAAATTATATTTATAGAGTATTCTGAATACATACACCAACATGCACCACCACGCAACCCTTTTGAAACTCAACGCCGACCTCCAGAAAGCCTACAAACACGTACAGGCTGCATTCCAGCAGGTAAATGCAATTAAAGATGAAATCCGTAGGCTGGAGGAGGTTGTTCTAAACACTAGTGGCTGGACAGTAATTTCTAGAACTAGAACAAACAAACCCTTAATCAAGCCCAGCTATCCACTTGCACCACAACATACTCTCACACATAATCCCCTCCCTACAAACAACAGGTTCCATCTCCAAGACCCTGTTTTTCTCCCTCACCAATCCTCTACCTCATTCTCCACAAAACCTCTACACAAGCACACACACAAAAAAACACAAGTTGCAGTGTCCAGGCAGACTACAAAGCCGACTTTAACCAATGGATCTGCAATCACAACTTCCAAAAACAACACACTCTCTCAGAAACAGAAAGTGTTAGTATTAGCTGACAGCCATGGTAGGAACATGTCCTCCAAATTGAGAGAGCTTCTTCCCTCCAAATACGCGGTCACAGGCATTTTTAAGCCTAATGCTCGTTTGGCAGACGTGACTAGCGACTTGGAAACACTCACACAGCACTTTACAACCCGGGACACAGTCGTTATAATAGGTGGGCAGAATGATATCAATCATGGCAGCCAACTAGAGCCAAGCCAACAGATACAAAAAATTCAAAAGGTTGCCCAGCAAACAAACGTAATTATGACCACTCTGCCCCCCTGGCACAACAACACCCTTGTTAACAACGAGATTAAAAAAACCAACAACAAACTCACACATCATCTGAGAGACACACAAATTACATTATTGAACTTAGACTTTCTCTCAGAGACTCTATTCACCCAGCATGGTCTCCACCTGAGACAAGCTGGCAAACACGCACTAGGATGTAAGTTAGCCACACACATCCTAGAGGCTCCTTCAGTGTCAGCACCATCTCCCGCACCCTCTACACCTCCACCAACTCCTACTCCCTCTACACCAGTCCTTACTCCCTCCACACCAACCCCTACTCCATCCACTCCAGTCCTTGCTCCCTCCACTCCAGCCCGTTCTCCTACTGTTTCTAATTCAGCCTTGTCCCCTAGTCCTGTGACTTACACTCCCACCTATGCTGTCGTAGCCGCCAACCCTCCCATCTCCCAAAACTCTCCCTCAAAACCCTCTCGATCCATATCATACAACCTACGCGCTGTTCCAAAACCTATCCAACACCTGGACCTATAGCTAACAACCACCTCTACACCAGTCACCACTGAAAAATACAGCACCTTCAAGATTCTACATCAGAACATTCGATCCTTAAAAAACAAAATTCATGAACTAGAAATTATACTAACACACCACATAAAACACACTAATGCAATCTGTATAACTGAACACTGGCTTACGGAGGATCAAATAAAAATGACACAAATACCGGGTTTCTACTTGGCTGGTTACTTCTGTCGTAGGGACAAACGCACCAATATCAATCATACATATGGAGGCACATGCATATATCTGGCCAACAACTGTGAATCCAAACAAGTAAATGAATTCAAACAAATAACATGTGACTCAGACATAGAATGTTCAATTGTAGAAATTCCAAAGCTGAACATCTTCCTCCTAAGCATTTACCGAGCACCTGATGGAAATCTTCAAATTTTCTTAAAAAACTTAGAATTAATCTTGGATAAATTAACAAAGCGGGCTCATTACTCTATCATAATCTGTGGTGATATAAACATTAACTTCCTACCAACAGCTAATAACACTCATGAAAAAGAAAAAATTAAACTAATAAACTTAATACGCTCCTATAATCTAGATGCAGTAATAGACACACCAACCAGGCAAACAAAGGACTCCCAAACAGCAATAGACCAAATCCTTTTAGACAAAACAAAACACACATACACAGTCACCACTAATGATACAGGGCTCAGTGACCACAATGCTCAATTACTCACTCTTAAAATAAATTCCACCTCACCTAAAGTGAACCTAATAAAGGAGTCTAGGAAGTATAATGAAAAAAACTTAAACAAGCTCATCCAACTACTAACTAATGAATCATGGCCAGGGGTATATGAAATAGATGACATCAACCTAAAGTTTAACACTTTCTTTAATACAATCAAACACTATTTCAACATCACACATCCACTACAGTATCACAAAACAAATAACACACAAAACAGCAAAGCATGGATAACAAAAGGTATTAAAATTTCTTGTGAAAGAAAAAGAGAGCTTTATACACTCACAAAAGAACACTCGTGCAATCATCAAATAGTAAACTACTATAAGCAATATACAGCTATACTCAAAAAAGTTATAATAAAGGCCAAACAAGTGTCAAATGATGAATACATAAAAAAATCCAAAAATAAAACAAAAGCTATGTGGAATATTGTAAAAAAAACATTACCAGCAAATAACAAAACACAAAATGTTGAACTAGTCCATGAAAACAGAAGAATAACAAACCCTAATGAAACAGCCAATATATTCAACAAACACTTCTCTGAGATTGCTGGTAGACTACTACAAACAAGAAAACCAAACACTACGCCTCTACAACCACCACCTTTCTTTAAAAACTCGCTTTCTAGCATGTACATCACAGAAACAACAGAGAAGGAAATACTTCAAATTATAAACAAAATGCAAAATAAACAATCCGCTGGGATAGACAACATTCCTGACTTCTTAATAAAAAAGATTGCTCCATATATCATCAAACCATTAACATATTTATACAACCAATCACTAACTCTTGGCTCCTTCCCAAACATATTTAAAACTGCAGTAATTAAACCTATACACAAAAAAGGTAACAAGCAAGATGTAATGAATTATAGACCAATTTCACTCTTGTCAGGCTTTTCAAAAATATTAGAAAAGCTCTTCTATGAAAGGTTAAAAACCTACTTGATACACTGTAACATTATCACTGACTCACAACATGGATTCAGGGACAATCATTCAACTGAAACTGCTTTATTCACCTTTGTAAATGAAATCCTCATGGCATTAGAACAAAAAGAAATTCCTGTTGGTCTCTTTCTTGACCTGTCAAAAGCCTTTGACACGATAGATCACAGTATTCTATTGTCAAAATTAGAATCTTATGGAATCCGATGATTGCTTACAAGTGGATAAAATCATATCTATCAGACAGAAAACAAATAGTAGTATTACCTTACCAAAAAGACAACAAAATAAATAATCATCACTCCGAGCCAAGGGATGTGACACATGGGGTCCCGCAAGGATCCACACTAGGCCCGATTTTATTTCTTATGTTTGTAAATGACCTGCCATCAATAATGGAAAACAACACAACCGTACTTTTTGCTGATGACACTAATATAATATTCAAAGAAAGAACAACCAAAGCTTTGCAAGACAAAGCCAATCCAGCCATCGACAAATTAATACAATGGATCCACCACAACAAACTAATCCTGAACAAAGACAAAACAATCACAATACCTTTCCACAACTCCCACTCAACACAACAATACTCACCAAATTTAACATTAGAAGGAAACAGCATCACACAAGCGCAGAAAACAAAATTTCTCGGAATCACCATACAGTCCAACCTCAAATGGAACTCACACCTAGAAGATATTAATTCTAAATTGAGCAAACTTAATTATGCTCTTAGAATAATAATAAGAAACAGCACCATTGAGACAGCACGAACAGTGTACTTTGCAAATGTGCACTCTATTCTCAAATACGGGATAATAATATGGGGCCAAGCACCAGAGGCTAAACAAACATTCAAAATACAAAAGAGAATCATTCGAACAATGACAAATACAAAAAGAACAGAGTCCTGCAGACCTCAATTCAAAAAACTTAACATACTACCACTGCCTTGTATATTCATTTATGAAGTTATCATGTTTGTAAAGAAAAATCTACTAAACAATGACACACTTTACAAATTTAACTCAAGTTTACATTCCTATAACACAAGGCAAGCATGTAACCTTCATCAACCAATGTGTACAAGCACATTATACCAAAAGGGTACATTCTCTTCAGGTATACAGTTCTTCAACAAATTACCAATACATCTGAGAAACACAACAGGCTTACACAACTTCAAGAATAAACTCAAACACTTCCTTGGGGAAAAACTTTTTTATAGCGTTCAGGAATACCTCAATGACTAATATGTCCAATGTGATTTCAGGTGCTGCAGTAGGACTAGGTGTAGAAATAGAAAAAACCTGGCCATAACCTGCCTCCTCCTCCCCACCATTTCAAGATTTAATCAAGGAATATCCTAATACTGTTAAATGATATGTAGCTGTTACCATAATTGATACCATGTACTGTTATTATTACTATTAGCATTGCCATTACTATTATTAATTTATAAGAAATGTTATCTAATATTATTATTATTAATATAATTATTATTGTTATTATTATAAGTAGTAGCAGTAAAATCATTATTCCAAGTAAATGTTGTTTTGAACAATGAAACTACAAATCTTGAAATGTTAAATTATTTTAAATTAAATTAAGTTAAATGTTTAGCTACTTTGCTGTTAAAAATAATTATCTACTATGTAATATCTTAATATATCTGTAACAAGTATTGTAGCATAGCCTTTAGGCCAAAGACCCCATCTTGATCAGGTTTTTTGTCCGTTTTCCCTGGTCCTTTGAGCAAATGCTGAGATGGCCCCTTGTTTTGCATCTGGACAATAAATGTAACTTCACTCGCTGCATCCAAGAAGATGCATGCAATTGTACTCCCTCCATATACAACATATTTGACTCGTCATACACGATTGTAATTGTATTTGTGACTCAATAAATATTATTATTATTATTCTTATTATTATTATTATTATTATTATTATTATTATTATTATTATTAAAGCCACTGAAGGCCCGTCACCACGGTGGCATTTCGGCGCGGTTTTCCACGCATTTCTCAGTCGTGCCGCTAGAGTCGCTTCCTTTGCAGCATTGTTTGAAACAGTCACGAGCCTGCAACACCTAACGGCACTACTGAGAAAGACGCCAAAAATTGTGGCTAAATGCCACCGTGGTGACGGGCCTTCAGTGACCTTGAGAGGCAGTTCTGTAAAAACCGCAGAATAACAAGTAATATTTTAAGCACCTGACCTGAATTTTGAAATTCAACCATCAAAGTTTGAATTCAGCACAAGAACTAATTTTTTTTTAAATATAATAAAAAGTGCAAGATTTATATTTTTAAATAACTATATTTCATCACAATTAATACATTGAAAAATTATTAATTAAATTATATTAAATTCTGGTTCAAGACTAAGTTAGTCTTGAAAGTTCCTTCACTCCGTGAAAAATTACGAACATTTTGGGGAGTAGTTATGAACTGTCTGTTGTTGTTGTTGTTGTTGTTGTTGTTGTTTTTCGAACGATTATTAAAGTTTAATGGACGTAATATTTCTCTCAATGATAATAATTAATACAAATTTCTTAAATATGTTAAAAGTTGACAGTTTATAAAAATATACGAGTCACTTCTACCCGAATAGCACAGGGGCTCCAAATTCGTTGTTACTTTTCATAACCGATGAAAGAGCACGCGGAAACAAATATTTCATACATTTCATTTTATTATAAAGCAGCGCCTTATCGCTACGCTCATAAGAATATTTCCCTCTAACCGTTTTCAAAAAAGTAGCAACTTGATGTGTGTTGAGAAAATAGTTCTTTTTTACATCCAATTTGTCGATCCAATTCGCAGCCAGAACCTAAATAAACCGCAAGAAAGCAAATATCATTGTAAATAATAAATGGGAATAAGACACATGCACCTCGGCAACGGCATAATACAACCAAAAAACTTCATAACTCTCTATTCTTGGGTTTTTCTAACGTGGCGGCTGAGGGTAGTATCTTCAAGATGGAATTCGGCACGACTTTTTGAGACATTCGATCTGACAACGCTAGTTCCGGCCCTCCCATCATCGAAAACGAACGATACCGTAACTTGGCCTGTTATCGGGATGCGACCGCGTCAAAAGAATGCTAGTGGCGACAACGGATTTCATGCCCCCGATTATCGCTCAAACTCGAGGCGGTCAGGCGGCATGTCCTGTTGAATGACGCAAATTGCTTTTGCGATTTGCCAGATATGTACTTTGACCAATGCGTAAACAATCTAGTCACCTGTTTTTGTACATACCCTTAGGTTTTTGGCATACATGCAAAAATAATGAAAAAGTAACAATTCTGACGATTTTTTATTTTGCCCATTTTCATGTAAATGTATTTTGAGGCATATTTAACTTTCTATCCCTTTTTCTTGAAACATATTTCTAGTTTCTTCTAATCTTATTTAATAATTAATGTTTAAATCATTAATCTTTTACTAATCCCAGTCGTTCACCATCGGACCTCTATTTTTGTCTAGTTCTAGACTGAGGATGTCATTTTTTTAATTTGACGTTTTGTATCTTTAGATACCAAAAGCTCTCTTTCTTCCAAATTCTTCACCCAAAGAAGAGAAACTGGGTCGTAGGTGACCGGTGGGTCTTGGGTGAGTTCTGGGCTCAGATTCGCAATGCGAACATCATTCGGATGTCAAGGAGTAAGTCGATAACAATGACTTCCGACATTGATATCTCATCGTCCCAGAGGTTCTTCCAGGAAGGTAAGGGCGAGCGCCCGGCGCACATAGGGGCATTGTGTATAAAAATCTGGCCAAAATTATTTCTTTGCTAGAATTTATTGAAAAGTAGTTAATATGAATATTTATGTAAGGTTACATATTTTGGTGAGAGGTACTACTTAAAAAAAGCTTACAACACATTATTAAATGTGGGTTAGTTCATGGGGTAAGTAGAAACACCACTAAATAGTTATCGTTAAATGTGTTATACTAGTCTACTTAAGAATATAATTCTCTAATTCTTGATATTCCCAGTTGCTAATATTCTTCTTCATCATTATCTTCTTTTCCTCCATCTTCTACTTCTTCTCCATCTTGTTTTTCTTTTTCTGGGTTCTTCCTTTTACTTGTAGCATCTTTAAAGTGTACAGTTTCGTGCGTCAATTGAAATTCCAATGCGTCTTTTGAGAACGGCTTCTTCGTTCTCCGTACTTTCTGTATTAATAAATAACATGGATAAATGTTTCTGTTTGAATTTCGATTAATAGTGTATTGCTTTCGGGACAGACCGGCTTCTACGAACACTCATAGAGCTTGCCTCCTTGTCAAGGAATACATTTTTTCGCGATGCTGGAAGCTTGTTTTTGCCTTACGCACTTTTGACGCTGTTTTCGGAGATTTCGACATCTCTTTCATAACAGCAGATGAATCTGTTTTACCAGCAGCTCCTAGGCATTTTAGTAGCATAAATCAATGTGGGCTCAGGCACTTCTTTCCGTAACTCTTGTGTTTTGAGTCGTTTGCTGCGGTCCCTTGAATTTCTGAATTCCTGTCTCGGTCGACCCGCTTTTGTTTAGTCCACATTGGTAATTTCACAGCACCGATAAGCCACATTTCAATATTTTTTACAAATCTTACTTCCATATTAAATGCAGCTGCCCATTTTTGTTTGAATTCAGATTTGAAAATCGTAATTTACATTTAAATTCGTTTACTTTTTCCGATGGAAAATTTGTGATTTTCTACAAGTGATTCTCCATCTATTTAATCTTATAATGAATTAAACGTCCATAACACTGCTTGATTTAGCTGTAGAGTTCTCCTCTAGTCATCTCCTTATCTCTTTCTTTAGAATCTACAACAAAAAAATCTTAATGATATTCCTAAATTTCACGAATTTTGTTACGCATCACGCAAATTTTTGCTTGACACGTCCTGATACTATATAACTAAAACACTAATGTTTGATAAAAGTCAAGTCAAAATTTAAATACATTATACGTTCACTTTAAACGTCTAAAATTACGTAAATATTAACCTTAAATGGGTCAGTTTTTAATTTAAAACACAGAACATATCGGGAACTTCAATATTCATCACGAATTAATACACTTCACAACTTTGAAAGCAATCACGGAGCAAATAAAGAATCCCTTTTACGGAACTGCTGGTAGCAAATGCTTGCAGCGCATACGACTCACTTTAGGCTGATGCTCCAACGAAGCTACTTGTCTGAGACTAACAGGTGACTGTCGTGTGAGGTAATTATATATATATATATATATATATATATATATATATATATATATATATATATATAGTAACACACCCACCTACCTACTTTACCTACTTTACCACACGTGGTGGGTCGTGATAGCATGAATGCTCGTGAAGCGAGCTTACAATTCTCAGGAAGCAGGATCTTTCGGGTATGAGAAAGGTCTGAACCCTTAACACAATGAATCAAATAAAATATGAATAATATGAACATATATTCAATGAGAAAATTTACAGTGACGCAATTTCACAATAGGTTATTGCACTTTAAGTAGCTGGTCACTGAAAAAATGAAACAAGACAAAAAAACAAAACATATAGGCGTCACCTCGACTGCCTGAACACACTTTCATCAACTACAATTTAGGATTTAATTACTCCTTTCTGAGTTTTTCCCCTACTAAATTATTTACTCTTTTGGCCTCTAGTTTTCCGTGCACGGCTTCTTTTCAAATGAATTTGATACTTGTTTCAAAGAAACCCTTTCACAGATGCTAGCCTTGGGCTTCGCACTCACTATAATACTGAACACAAAAAAATATACGTGGCATTCACGTTACTTAATTCAAACCCTTTTACATGTCACAAAAGCAATTACTTGAAACATAATACAACAAAGTGATCTTTCTGGATAATATTAACTGTACAACATATAAAATTTCTGAATCATTTACGTAAAATTGTACAAGGTAGACTTCTTTAAATGAATCTACTGACACGTGCGGTAAATGGCCTGGAAACTGCCCCTCACACAGTTCGAAATACTTCTCCCTCCTATTTTAGACGTTTCACCCACTTTTAACACTGCCTTTACCTCACCAACTCTGCGTTGCTCGCCTGTAGGTAACCTTGGGGATTTTCTGCCGCTCGCCCCGCGTTGCCGCCTCGTCTCGCGTGCTGTGTTGCGACGAAAGCAGTCCCTTCCGCTCGAACGCCGCCAAGCCACCAATTTCCACACCTTTCTATCGTTCTGAAACCGTACTATCCTCGCTCTAGACCAAGTCCTTCTCGCCTACGCTTCTTTCTTCCTGGGGTCATCCGTCTTCCACCGCTTCGTAAACGTTCGTTCGCGCTTCCAGCCTCGAAATTATTAATGTTCCAAGAGTTATGCTCACATGCTCGGTCGACCTACCACACTTTAGGCATGTGTGATCTCAGCGTGCAATGTGAGATGCTGGATTAAATTACTGTCCTTCTGCGCGAATTTTACAACTTTTGAAGTTATTCCGATGTCAAAACAGTTACTTGACTTGCTCTCCGAATTATTGTGACCGCGACGAATGATTTTGCACTCAATCTCCTAATTACTTCACTTTTCTAAGATACGCTTTTCCGAGCTAGCTTTTAACTATCAAGTTAAAGTAAACTCCTATACTATCTATTTGTACTCGCCGTCACAGTTGTAGCAAAAAAGCTTCTTCTGGTCGCCGCCGCAGTCGTCGTAAAAGAGAGTTTCTTCTGGTCGCCGCCGCAGTTACCGTAAAAGAGAGTTCCTCCGAGGCGCGCCGCGATACTTATGATACTCGCGCCTGGGGAAATTGTTGGAGGGGTGCATATTCTCCTCCTTTCGTAACCTCTCGGAAGAAACATTACTCACTAGTTCGGGCGTCGCAGTTTGAAAAGCTGCGGGCAGATGGCGCGTTTACCGGCCATCGCTCCGCCGCGTACTCTAGTCCTCTCTGTTAGTGAGCTTCTTTACATGGCTGAAGGTGGCGTTATGGGGTTGTCTAACCCCGTGACGTCACAATATATATATATGTATATATATATATATATATATATATATATATATATATATATATATATATATATATATATTGTGACGCCGAGCCCAGGTGTGGGCTGTCGCCACTGTTGTTAGTATGGGAGGCCGCGCGCCTGCGAGGGCGCAGTTCGTGGTTTTCTCCTCCCCCCCCCCAGGCGGCAGTATCGGCCGTAGCGGAGGGGTAGTGAAAGGGGGGAAAGTGGGGAATAAGAAAGAAGGGGAGCGAAGTACGGTTAGGGTCGACCAGGGGTGTCGCGAACCAGCAGTTGGATGTGAACGGTAGGAGTGGAGTGAAGGCAGTGAGAGATGAGATACTGCAGTTTCTCTGTGTAGTGCAATATTTTATTGGAGATTGTCCAATATCACAGATTGTGATATAAATAGCGGAGTGGAAGGACAGTTACACAGCTATTTCTAATGTTATAATGTTTCAGCAAAATGTGTATCCATGAATTTCTTCTGATTGTAATTTGTATGATGTGATTTCATGGCATGTAGTGTGAGCATTTGACAGGATTGCTTTGTGACCCTGCAGGGTAAGGAAGGCATAATGTTGCAATGATTACTTGTATGGCAATGAACTAGTATTATCGTTTAAGAGTTTGGGGAATGATACTCCAAAGTGTCTTGAGTATTTAACAAAAGCAATGAAAAGCTTTGTCAATTTTGAATCTTCTTTTTCCTTAAAATTTTTGTAAAAATGGTGAAGAATGTTTATTTCATTGCTTACATTTAATTGCTTACATTTCTGTTGTTGTGTGTTGATCAAATTTGGATGTAAATTTTTATTGGAAATAAGGGAATTGTGTTAAATAATGTACAATTCTGAAGTGTTTGGTGCAGATGCACTTAATTGTTGTACAGATCATATGGAAGGATAATGTTCATTCCAAATGACTAAGTTATTTGTTCAAATTAAATAATTTGATTTTTTTTTTAAAAAAGCTGGTTGTTTATAATCCTCAGAATTGTTCTAGGAATATTACTTCTGTGTTGTTGGTTTCCATTTCGGGAAGCGTGGGAGCAGCCAGGGCAAGAACTCCGCCCCCCCGGTCCCCGACTTCCGTTACAGGAGCAAAAATATCTTGCAAACCTTGAAGTACGGCCCTCCGCACGGCGGACGCCACGTCGCCGCGCGAGCATACCGTTACGTCACAATATATATATATATATATATATATATATATATATATATATATATATATATATATATATATTGTGATATACCAAAATTACGAACCATTTTGTTTATAAAATGTAATTTATATGAAGTAGGATATAGGGATGTCAAAAGACGATCGCGAGGGCGGTCGCTATGTGACAAGTTAACAACCGGCGTTAAAGGTCATTTTCACTAGGTGAAGAGGGTTTTTTTATTTAAATCTGTAAATTTACAATCTGTTCAAAACAAGAACAATAAGTAAATATGCTGTTAGATATTACAAACTTGCATGGAAATGTCACCAACTGGTGATCTTCCTTTATCATATTACACACTTGTAATGTTGACAAAACATTTGGTGTTGATTTTATTACAGTATTATCACTATTGTCATTTTAAAATCTATTTGGCATATCCAATGGTTTGAACTTTTTCAGTCTTTTGACTTCTAAACTATTGTCCAGTAAGTTTATGGCTAGTACATTTTGATGGTTTTCTAGTTTGCTGACATATTTATGGCTAAAATTTTTAATTTCTTGTTGTACTGTTGGCATGTTAAAATCATTATGTAGCACATCGTTTCGGACGTACCAGGGAGCACTAGCAATGTCTCTCAGAACCTTGGATTGGAATCTCTGTATGGTTTGAATATTTGACCTGCAGGTTGAGCCTCAGAGCTGTATACACTATGTCCAGATTGGTTTCAAGAATAACTTGTATATTAAAAGTTTATTGTCTGTAGCCAGCACAGATTTTCTTCCTAGCAACCAGTATAGTTGTTTGAATTTTATTTGTAGTTCCTTGCGTTTGTGTAGAATATGTTCTTTCCATGTGAGTTTTCTGTCTAGGAGTACGCCTAGGTATTTGACAGTGGTTTCTTGCGGTAGATCATGATGATTTAGTTGTACGGGAGAACAAGTTCTCTTATTCAAAGTGAAAGTGATTTGTTTCGATTTAATTTCATTTACTTTTATACGCCAAGTATTGAACCATAGTTGTAGTTTGTCCAGATGAGCTTGCAGTAGTAATGATGCTTCTTCTGGTTCGTTATCAGTTGCCATTATGGAAGTGTCATCGGCGAATGTAGCCGTTACAGTATTCTCAGTGATAGGTAGATCATATGTGTATAGTACATACAGAACTGGACCCAATACACTTCCTTGAGGGACGCCGGATTTTATTGGGTAGTGATGGGAATATTCATTCTTATGTTTCACTACAAACGATCGATTGCTTAGATAAGACTTTAGGAGGACATAATAGGGATACTCAAGCATGTTCTTCAGCTTGTATAGCAATCCTTCATGCCACACCTTGTCGAATGCCTGGCTTATGTCCAGGAAAGCTGCCGAACAGTATTGCTTTCCTTCCAAGGTCCTGTTGATAACATCCACCAGTCTATGGACTTGTTCGACTGTGGAGTGTATTTTTCGAAAGCCAAACTGGTGATCAGGAATCCACTTTTCAGTTAAGGGTTGTAGTTTAGCAAGGAATAATGTTTCAAATGCTTTAGAGAGTATAGGTAATATACTAATTGGTATGTAGGATGATGTTTCGTGTGGTGGTTTGCCAGGCTTCAGAATGAGGATAATCTGTGTGTGTTTCCATGATTTTGCGAAGTGTTCTAGTCGAATTATTGCATTGAATATTGAATTAATAAGTGATATTGCTTTTCTAGGCAGATTTTGAAGAGTTTTTCCAGTTATTAAATCATGACCAGGAGCTTTGTTGGGATGAAGATTTTTCAGAGTCGCTCTTACATCTTTGGATGAGAATGGGGGAATTTGTGGGGACATCTGTAGTGGTGAATTCAGCTGGATGACGATTTTTTCTTCAACTAAATTTTGACGGAAAAGGTTTGAACACGTTCGATAAGTGCTGAGCGAAACATTCAGCCTTGCCCTGATCAGTCTTAGCCCACTGTCAGTCATGATCAGTCCGGCGCACCTAATCGGAGGAACATGTTCCCTTGATGTGAAGTCGTAGGCTTCCGCGGCCAGAGTCATGTAAATGATCTTGGTTGTCCAGTCGACTCTGCTGTGTTGCCGACGTTTCGACCATCTTGTCGTGGTCTTCCTCAGGGCTGTTGTGCGCAGGTGTACCACATTAAACAGAGCCGATTGGGATATCCTGGACACGGCTACTGCAGAGCACGCTATCCATGTGCACGACGATGCAAAGACTCGCCAATCGAGAAAATTCAATGCGCAGAAAGTGAAACAACACCAGGAGGCGGTTCCACTACAGGCCAACAACGTAGTGGTTAATCTAACGGAAGAAGACCTGGATGAACCCACCCTATCAATACTAAGCAAGGGGCTCAACTTCGCTACTGTACCTACACGGGTGCCAACAACAGACATCGCCGCAGGGATCGAGTGCGCCATCACGCGCCTGTCCGGGGAGGAGCGGACCAAATTCGCAGAGAGACAGCACGCATTCTCACACGGGCCAAGCTACCGCGCAGCAACATCTCCCGGCAAGAACGCCTTGCTCTGCGCACTTTACGCCAGCGCGATGATATTGTCATCCTACCTGCGGACAAAGGCAACGCTACCGTGGTCATGAAGACAGAAGAATACCACAGCAAAGTGGCCGCCCTACTCGAGGACGAGGCCTACACCCCACTTCAACACAATCCTCTCCGAAAACTTCGAGGAGAAGTCGCGACCCGTGTCAACAACTCCACGGTTATTGAAGCGGAAATCAAACAGAAGTTAAAGATGGGCAACAGTGCCATGCCACGGCTGTACGGGCTTCCCAAAATCCACAAGCCTGACATACCTCTACGACCAATTGTGAGCGCCGTAAACTCTCCAACACATCCGCTGGCACGCCACATTGCAACCAAACTACGCCAGCTGACAGAAGATGTTGCGTCAGCTGTCAAGAACTCCAGCCACTTCATCGACCTGCTACAAGGTAGGCTGCCAAAGGATACTGACATTCTGGTCAGCTTTGATATAACATCACTCTTCACCATGGTTCCGGTCGACGAAGCAGTCACGGTCATCCGGAACAAATTGGAAGACCGTGGACTACCAACATAATGACCCGACCTCGCTCACTTTTGCCTGTCATCCACCTTCTTCCAGTTTCGTGGCAGCGTGTTTGCCCAGGTAGAAGGGGCGGCCATGGGTTCGCCTTTATCACCTATAGCAGCCAACCTCTTCATGGAGGCCTTCGAAACTGAAACACTAGAAAACGCCAGGCTGAAACCCGCCATGTGGGTCAGATATGTAGATGACACATTCGTCATATGGCCCCACGGACAAGACACTCTCCAAGAATTCTTAGACAATCTCAACAGCGCCCACCCCAAAATCAAGTTCACCATGAAGGTGGAAAATGATGGCCGGTTACCTTTCCTCGACGTCCTAGTCAGCAGACGTGACGACGGCAGCCTAGGACACGCGATATACAGGAAACAGACGCACACCAACCGCTACCTTCATGCGACATCGCACCACCACCATGCGACGAAGAAAGGCGTTCTGAGAACTCTCGCCGCCCGAGCAGTCAGAATATGTGATGGTGCCAGCCTTCCTGCTGAACGGGAAATTCTTAAGACAACCTTCGCGGCTAATGGGTACAACGGACCCACCATCCAGAAAGCTCTGAGACTCACCCACCACCTGACGACTCACAGAGAAACCAGCACGGAATCCGAAGACAAGGCAACAGTGGCACTTCTTTACATTCGGGGCATTACAGACCGTATAGGAAAGCTACTGAGACGGTTCCGAGTCAAAACCATCTTTAAGGCCCACCATAAGCTAGGCCAAACCCTAGTGAGGGTCAAAGACCAGCTCCCGCCACTCCAAACAGCAGGAGTATACGCTGTGCCCTGCAGCTGTGGACGAAACTACATCGGCGAGACGGGCAGAACGGTGGAGGAACGGCTATGCGAGCACATCCGCCAATTCAAACTCAAGAATCTTCAACGCTCCGCTGTCGCCCAGCACGCTTGGGAAACTGGGCATGACTTTTTATTTGAAGACACGAGGGTGCTCGCCAGAGAACAGCGATGGTGGCCCAGACGGATAAAAGAAGCAATGGAAATAGCCAGACACTCCCAAAATATCAACGGCGACGCGGGGTTGCGCCTCCACGACGACTGGCGGCCATTACTACGGGCTCCCACGTGGTCTCCCTTCGGGCCGGACCGATCCATGCCGTCCGACCGGGGACCGCATCATGCCGTCCGACCCCGGACCTGTCGGCGCCGTCCGATCGCGGAGCGCGCCTTACCGCCCGACTCCGGACCGTTCCGCGCCGTCCGATCACGCGCCGCGCCGCCCGAATTGACCCCCTCGTGCCGTTGAGGGGCGGCCTTCCGATTGGCCGGCTGCTTCAGCCAATCACATCGGCCCCCCTTGCTATATAATCCCGAGCGCCTACCACACCTGTGTGCGTGTTGTGATTGAGTTTATGTGTGAAGATGATGGCTTGGCATTTCTGTGCGTTCAGCGCGAGGCCGTTCTTTTTTTTTTGGAGTGCGGAAAACGGCCTCGCGCTGAACGCACAGAAATGCCAAGCCATCATCTTCACACATAAACTCAATCACAACACGCACACAGTCGCACCCATCCGCCTAGATGCACACACTCTTCCGTGGCGACAATCCATCACCTACCTAGGCGTCATCTTCGACCGCAAACTTACCTGGAGGGAGCACATCAAAGCTGCGCGGAAAAACATGACATGGCGCATCAGCTCCTTACTACCACTCTTTAGGAGCCGCTCCCTCCAGGAGAAAACCAAAATCAGATTATACCTTGCGTGCGTAAGGAGTGCGGGGCTCTACGCATGTGAGGTTTGGTCCACAGCCTCAGAAACCACTCGTGATCTGCTCACACGAGCGGAAAATTATTTCATTAGAACGGCCCTTAACCCCGCCCCAGGAGACGCCTACACAAATGTTCTCCTCTCATATAATGTTAACTCAATCACCTCCACCATTCACACACTCGCCACGGAAAGAATCACCTCAATCTTCTCAAACATTGACTCACACCCCCTCTTTCGTCCCTACCTTCAATACTTCCTTAAAAAATCTCGATTCAAAACTAAGAAACTCCCTTCCGACGTCATCTTCTTGAAACCTCCCTAAACTCCTCAAAATTTTAACTTCTTACTCTCTTCATTCCTCCCTCGTCAGACAAGTTGCGGGCGAGGAACAGATTCTGTAAAGACCACCACCCCAAATTATATACTCCGAGCCATTATGTGTACTGCGCTGCGCTCCATGCCTTTCTCTGCTACCTTCTCGTCTCCTCACCCTCTGTACCTACTTATGCCACTATATTCACTTCCCATTCATCTAAACTGTACCTTTTTATTTAGTTGTACTATTCAATCTCTGTATTGCTATCACATCCGTGTAAATATACTTTGTGCTATTATTTGTTCTATTTTGCTTTTATGCCCAGATATCAAACTGGAAATGTAATCAACCATGTACATGCAACAAACCTTAGGCTCTAGACAAAACTCAATAATAAATATTGTAAATAAATTTGTAAATAACATTTGTAAATAAGACTTAGATTAGGAATAATCAGAATTAGACTAGAAATTAGATATATAAGATGTAGGTTAGGTAACAGTAGAATTAAGCTAGGAATTAGGTATTAGGCATAATAGGAAAAAACCTGTAAATAATATGTAAACAACTTAAACAGAATTAGATAGAAACTTGTTAGGATGATTAAGATTTATTAGGTAATAGGACTATATTTTAAGACTTTATGTACAACTTAAAATAAATAAAAACGACCGGTTGGTGTGCGCGAAACGGGAAATGACCAAAAAAACAACAAGGGAGCAGCTAAGCTAACAAAAAATATAGAACTGAATTAAAAAATCATCGCGGGCGCCCAACATGAGACAATCATAGGGCGCCCGCAAAAAGCCTACAATTCCAAAAGCTAACATCAAATCGGAAGAGCTCCACCCGGAGCAGGCCGAAAAGACTGTCAACCACCACCACGACCACACCTGGCGCTGTTTTAAAAATAAAAATATTGATAAAGTGATAAGTTCTTGGAATTGTTCATTGTTCTTATTTTCTTCTATTTTTAATCATTCACTCACTTAGTCATACTTATACTATATTTACAAATCCATTCACTCGCACATTCATACCACACTTCACTTCACTGTCACTATGTACACTATACAACTTTTTTAAAGAGAGAACCCAAAGAGGCCATGTATAGTTTTAGTTAGGTTAAGATTAGTTTTAATTAGTATTTTTAAGTTATCCTTATTAGTATTTTTAAGCCCTCCCGCAGCTCCAAAAACCTAATCGGTTGGAGCTTATTGTATCCCTAATTAATGAATAAATTCCCGCCTTGCCAGGGCTACTGGCGAGGGGGAAAATGAAAAAAAAAAAAAAATACCTGGCGCTGAGGCCGTCCGCTCTGCGCATCCTGCGCGAGACCGGCGTAGCGGCGTATAGCGGCGAGCACAGGGCCTTCCACAGAAGAAAGGGCCCAAAGCACGTCGCCTTCACCTTCCGCGCACTTCCCCTGCACAAGTTCTCGTGACGCGGTGCGACGCGGGGGAGCAGCTAGTGCGTGGGAGGCGGTCGCCGCTCCCTGAGGCCGGAAACCGCGTGGGAGGCGCGGAAACGCGCCCCACCAGGCCTGGGCCGCCTGGAGGCGACGAAGACGTCGCGGCGCCACGGACGCTTGAGACAAGTCGGCGCCGTGGCGATTAAAAAGTGTAGTGTAGTGTACTGTACATAGTGAAGTGAAGTGTGGTATGAATGTGCGAGTGAATGGATTTGTAAATATAGTATAAGTATGAATGAGTGAGTGAATGAACAAAAAAGAAAACAAGATAAATGAACAATTTAAAGGAACTTATCAATTATATTTATATTAATAACTATTATCTAAAACAAAATAGCCCAAAGAGGCCATGTATAGTTTTAGTTAGGTTAAGATTAGTTTTATTTAGTATATTTAAGATATCGCCCTCCCGCAGCTCCACAAATCTCACGGTTGGAGCATTAATGTATCCTAACTAATGAATAAATTCCCGCCTTGCCAGGGCAACTGGGCAGGGGAAAATACAAAAAAAAAAAAAAAAAAAAAAAAACCTGCGCACAACAGCCCTGAGGAAGACCACGACAAGATGGTCGAAACGTCGGCAACACAGCCTTCGACGCGGCGTCACCTGGACAGCCAAGATCATTTTCCCTTGATCTCTTCAATCTTCTTGTAGCTCTCCAGAGTGAGTATTCATTTCCTGCTTGTGGAGTGATATTGCCTACATAATTTTTAAAATTGTTAGAATTGTACTCTTGTAATAGTCTCTTTAGTTTTTGTGCAGCATTATTTAATTTATTTTTGTTTTCTGCGGTTCGGTTATTTTGCCAGATTCGTCTTAATCTTCTCTTTTGAGAAATTTGTTCCTTGATGAATAGTGGGTAATTAACAGTTTTGTAGCAATGCTGAATTTCAGGAGTTGAATTTCGAGATGCCTCTTGGATACATTCAGTAATATATTCTACAGTATAATCTATATCGTCGTTAGTCTTTAATGGTATATTGGCTGAAATATTTTTGTTTAACCATTGTTGAAATGCATTCCAATTTGTATGTATATTAGTCAGGACAGGACTTGTAATGTTTTCGATAATACCCGCCCCAAACGTCATGATCTCAGGAGAGTGGTCAGAGCTCATATCTAAACATTGCTCAACTTTGATGTTGGATTGTGTCATACTTTTGCTGATAAATGTATCTAGTACATCAGGAATTGTATTCATGTCTGTCGGCCAATATGTTGGTTTCCCACTGGATAGCGCACTATAAGCCTCTTCCATGACAGCTTCAAGAAGTACTTTTCCTCCAGGCGAGTTTAAACGGGAACCCCAGTGCTGATGTTTCGCGTTAAAATCGCCTCCAGCAATGAATCTTGTTCCTAGTTGGCGAAAGAATTTCAGGAAGTCTTCTTTTATTATTCGATGTCTTGGTGGTCAGTACATTGCTGATACTGTAACAGTACCAAAGCTATCTTCAATCTGCACAGAGGATGCTTGTAGATAACTTTCTTTAAACTCACAAAGAATGTTATATTTAATTGTGTTTTTTATTATAATAGCTGTGCCTCCATGTGCCGTGCCGTCTGAGTGTCATGTGGAGAACACATCGTATTTAGGTATGCGTAAATGAGATTTTTCAGTAAAATGTGTTTCTGATATTAGCATTATACCTATTCTTTCAATTATCAGGAAGGTGCATAATTCTTGGCGATGCTGCGCCAAGCCGTTGGCGTTCCAAGTTGCAATTCTATATGCATTTAGTATCATTATTTTGAAAGCATTTTTGACATTAGATTTATTAACATGCTAATTTGCTCTGATTGTTTCTTAAATAGTTGTTCAAACCTTTCAAATGATTGTTGAATCATAATTACTAGTTCATTAGTGGATGACTGTTGTGCTTCTCGAATATTTTGGTTGTTACAGTATTTAACAGCTCGTGAGTAATTGCTTCTGTTTGCAAAACATGTTTGAATTTCAGGGTTACCTATAGCTAGAAAGTCTTCAGGCGTTGGCAGTTGCTGTTGTTTACGTTGATGATGAAAATATTGATGTTGGCTGCGCTCAGAATGTTGAATTCTGTTCCATTGATATTTACTATCCGACCGGTTGAATTTCAAAGCATTTTCACGTTGATAAGCTGAGCAGCCTTTGTAGTTAGCAGGGTGATCTTCACCGCACAGGACACATTCAGGTTTTGTGGATTTGTCCTTTTTTGAGCACTGTTTTGTAGTGTGATTTCCCGCACACACAACACAGCGGTTCAAATCTTATCTTGCAGTTCAGAAGGTCACTTATGTTGTAGATGTCAACATTGTTTTTGTTTGGTTCCAGATCTATGAAAAAGGTTGATGTAGGCATTTTAGTAATTTTGTGTTTTGCATTATATATTTGACGCACATTGTGTCCTAGTTTCGATATTTCATTTTCCAAACTTTCTACCTAAATTGTAGGATGCATGTTTCGTAAAACAACTCTGAATGCTCGATTCTGTTTCATCTGATACGAGTATAATTTTACGTCTTTTAGTTTGAACAGTTTTACTAAAGCTTTGTACACTTCAACAGTTTTTGCCATTATTTTAATTTCTTTGCTATTATAAACTTTTAAGTTATAACTTTCAGAATCAATTGAAGTCAAAACACCTTCTCTTTCAATTTCGGCTTGTTGAATTATGCTTGTTAGTTTATTAATATCCAATACACCAGGAACAAACAGTGGCGGTGGTTTCGGATTATTATTTTGACTTTCAATTGTATCATGGTTTTGTTTAGATTTCCATCTGAAGTTTCAGGTGTAGTTTCATTTAGTTCAGAATTATTATTACACTCATTAAGGACATTAAACATTTTTGCAGATTCGAAATTCTGTTCATTTTGTAAATGCAGAATCTTAGCCTCGCGCCTATCATTATTCTTTCTGTCGTTTTCT
The DNA here is from genome assembly GCA_011170035.1 of Teleogryllus occipitalis. Lineage (NCBI taxonomy): Eukaryota > Metazoa > Arthropoda > Insecta > Orthoptera > Gryllidae > Teleogryllus > Teleogryllus occipitalis. The sequence continues at coordinate 45,544 of BLKR01002968.1, forward strand.
AGATCTATACGTAACATCCTGCCAGAGTTCAGCAGAGGGGGTGCCAAATATTATTAGACCCAATTTGTGATGGCATTTCTTCTGTAGATAATTGTAACAGCTTTGGTTGTTGTTGATAATGCAGTAATTGCAGTTGTTGCATAAATTCCACACTGTTGCCAGAGAAAGCAGTAATATTACTGGGTTTACCTTGTATTTCGCCTGGCTGCAATTGTAACAATTGCTGGGACTGTGGTAGTTGCGATTGCTGCACTTATTCCGCGCTGCTGGCGGACTGAATATTAGTATTACTGGGCTCACCTTGCAATTGTAGTGTACCTTGCTGCAGTTGTGGTTCATCTTGCTGCAATTGTAACAGCTGTTGTGGTAGTTGCGATTGCTGCATAGGTTCCGCACTGTTGACGGGCTGAGAATTAGTATTACTGGTCTCACCTTGTAATTGTAGTACACCTGATTGTAATTGTAACAGCTGCTGCTGGTTTTGGTGTTGTTGCAGATGTAGAAGCTGCGATTGTGACGTGGATTCAGACATGATCATAGAGAGAATGCCGTCGTTGTTTTTGTCTTCAAGAATAATCCTTGAATTAATCACTTGCTGCCCCACCGAGGGGCAGCTGTTGTTGAACAAATTTGAGAACACAGAATGGTAGCTGATCTGACACATAAGCAGAAATGCTGCGCTTGTTGTAAACTAAAACACAATTTACAATAACTTTCGGAGAAAATCTATTTTGTTCACTTCTTGACACACCAACACAGGGCACACAGTTCACGCAACTTGGCACACTAAATAGAGTAACTAATTGTACATTTCGTTCACTCTGAGCTCGCTTATCTTCGTAGCGAAACGAACAAGGTAAGCACTGCGGAGCAGCGGACACAACCGTTCACCTCCGCTGCCAGACGAGAACTTTGATGAGGTTTTTTTTAGTTTTTTATCCCTTTCGCTAAAATAGTAGTTGTAGATAATATAGAGACCAATTACTCTCAGATAATTCAATTATAGATCAGAATATTTGAAATAATATGAGAGCGATATTTGGTAGCATTATTCTAGAAGCACGGCCACTTGAGATCAGGTGAAGAGGTGGCGGAAACAGTGTTGTTTGTTAGACAAACGACGATGATACAGAGTTCTGATGCTTTGGGTTTTATGAACAACAGTGAGGCTCGCGGTAATGAGCGGGTCGGCTCCTGACAATTTACCAAGTCGAGGAAAGACTGTTGATGGACAACCAAATCCGATGCAGTAACTTGTAGTATAATTAAGTCTATCGTTTCTTATATTAGGATAAAACCTTTTTGTGGGAAAAGGTGAAAGAATTCTACAAAGTAATAATCAGTAGATGTATAGGCGTCCACCTGTGATGCGAGTAAGGAAAAAACGGGTAATATTAGTATCGCTGGGAGAATTTGAACTTGATCGCGAACATTAGGCGGAGGACTTTAAGAAGAAGGAAGATTCCGCTGCGACGACGGAGAATATTCTACGGGGCGCCATCGAATGGAGAAGTGAAGAGCGCGCAAAGATCCGCGAATATAACAAGGTTGATTTATAATTGTTACAAGATAGAGCTGGTCATGACCAAAGATAGTTTCATTTTGGATTAACGATGTAACAATTTATGATTAACTCTTATTAGAATCATTTTTCACATTATAATAAATTCAAATTTGTTACTTTCAAAGAAAGCTGATTTTCATTATTCGTTACGTGCAATCCAGTAGTAGATATTTTGATAATATTTTCAGATTCCTCGCCACTACGTATGGATGGCAGATTAAGTAATTGGTTGCAGAGTAAGTAGCAACAGTTATGAACTTCGAACCCAATTAACTGAGCTAGCACGACATAATTTTGGATGAGAAATATTAAAATTACGTAGGAAACATAGGGGTTACAGTCGTAATTTTTTATGGCAATCAAATCAATAACTAAATTATTCGGAAAATAATTACGAATGTCATTCAAACGAAACGAGTCATGAATCTAAATTAGTAATTCGTATAATTACGAATTTTGCTGGTAGGGAAAAAGGGCTTGTTTCAAAATGGCGGGCCAAGTGGGGCCAAATCAATCTTGAGAAATCTGAAATTCGAGGATTGACACGATAATAAGCTTAGAATTTTAAAAAAGGAAAAGTATTGCCAAACCATTTCATTTTGGTCAAGTTAATAATTTGGTAGAATATTAAGTTGAAATTGGTATTATTAAAATTAAGTTATGAATAATTATATATGATGGAGACGAGGCGGAGAAAAGCACGGTCTGAGAATGTAGAAGAACCGGGAAATGGCACTGAATTGTATGAGGAGGGAATACGAAACGATATAACAGGGGAGGACAATATGGAAGCAGAAACGAATATTAACCCCGAAGGAGAACCCTTGCAATAAATAGATAGAACAGTACTATGGCTACATTTAACAGTACTGTATTTAAAGTATTTTAAGTATTTTTTTAAATACACTTATTTTATGTATTTAAATACATCTTTAAAATACATGTCCAAGAATCTCAAAAATACGATTTTTCAGATACGTGTGTTTAAAATGCTTATTTCAAATACAAGTATTTAAATAGTGCCCAACCCTGATATTAGGTAACATTATCTTGAAAACTATATTTATGTAAAAGAGTTTTCTCTGTACATAAAATTGCTAGTTCCATTCCATTATTAAACTAGTGGTGCTACAGAATGGCACACTTTCTCGTAGTAAAGTTTTTTTCATTTCCTTGGTGTGGACTGCCTTTACGGTCTTGCCCCATCCTCGTGCCAGCTGCCATCTATCAACGCCTAAAGTATATTTTCTTGAAATTTTTTCAAATTTTCGGTTTCCTTATAGTAGAACCGAAATATTACTTCAAGAATATCAATGAAGAGTAAAACCTCGTCCTAAATAGTAATTTTCATTGAAAAATTTTGATCCGTTTTTAAGAAAAAAAAAGCGTTTAAAATTTACGGTAAAAACGAAATTTGTAGTTCTTTTCCACAGAAAAGTTTTGAGTTTTCGGAAAAGTTTATTTAAAGTCGTTTGAATCACATTCACTCACAAATGCACTGCACTATCACATTTAACTCACAAAAGCACTGCACATGTATTTATGCGCAATGGGCATTATAAGGGTTCCAATGATCATCATCATCTTCCTTTAAGGATTTGGCATATTGCCTGTTCCAGCCTCCTTCCATCTCATTCTTGGCCTTCCAATGTTTCTCTTTCCTCTCGGCTTGGAATTCAGGGCTTGCACTGGAAGTCTGTCTTGCGGCATATTTCCAATATGTGTCATCCATTGCTGTCTGTACTTCTTAATTTTTTCATGAACTGTTCCTTTCGACCCTAGTTCTTCTCTATTTTTTTCACTTTTTATTTGGTCTCTTAATGTACAGCCCTTTACTCCTCTCAAAAATCTCATTTCTGCTGTGTCAATCCTCCTAAAATATTCTTGTTTTTGAACCCAAGTTTCATATCCATACAGTAAAACTGGGAGGGCCATAATATAATAAAATTTTAATTGGGTTTCTTTTCGGGCTTTCTTTTTAAACGTTCTACTTATAGTTTTACAAACTGCTTGAAATTTGAAATTTATGAATCTTGCTGGTGACCTCCCTCTCTTTCTTCCATGTGTAATTCCACATCCTAGGTAGCTAAAATGTGTCACTTATTCTAAAACCATATTTTTAAGCACAATCTTTGTCCTTACTGATTATTTTACTTTAAAAGCCATTACTTTGGTTTTATTAACAGATACTATCAGATTGTACTCCATAAAAATTTACTCCAGTTGGTTAATAGATCTTTGCAAATCATCTTCGTTTTCCTGCAGGATCACCTGATTGTCAGCATATAAAAGGGTATTCACAAATGTATTTTTGCTCAGGTAAATTCATGAAGGTACCATGTTCTTCCACCTTTTAATTATATATCCCATTAAAGAATGTTGGAGAAAGACTGTCTCCCTGCCTTACTCCTCTATTTATAATCTTCTTCCCGGAAACAAATCCATTGTATTTTACTGCGATATTAGCATTGTCATACATACTTTTCACCACTTGCACTAGATGACTTGGGTACCTTTCTTCCTTCATAATGCTCCTTAATTTATATCGGTTGACATTATCAAAAGCCTTCTCAATATCTACGAAAGCTAAGTATGTTTCTCTATTAAATTCCACTCGTTTATCAATTATTTGTTTTAATATAAATGTGTCATCTATTGTTGAGCGACTTTTTCTAAATCCCTGTTGTTCCTGAGGTAGAGTGCAGTCTGCAATTTGAGCGATTCTGTTATTCACAATTTTTGCATATACTTTATAACACGAGTTAAGTAGACAAATACTCCCATAGTTGTGACATTTACTTCGATCTCCTTTTTTAAAACATGGAGTAATTAACGAATCTAACCATTCATCTGGTATTGCACATCTTTGCCATCATTCATTCATTAGGTGAAGCAGTCAAAATTTCAGTAACATACCTCCATATTTCATTAATTATACGTTAACGCCATCAGTACAACAGGCTTTCCTATTTCTTTTTTATTTTAATGCATTATCAAGCTCTTTCATATCTAACATATCTACATTTCTTTTCGTTCCATTTTCTTCATTCGGCGTATAAATTTCTTCACGTCCACTCCATACTTTTACACAGTAGTCTAAACACTCTTTCCCAGAAATTATATTCAATTTTTCCGTATCTGTTTCTTCTAAATTCATTGCTTTTAATATTTTACAGGCTATACCTTGTCGTCCAAAAACATCATGTTTTAACATATTCACATATCTATCCCAAGATTCTTGATGGGCTTGTCTCACTAATAATTTTGCTTTATTCCTTTCTTGTTTGTAATTCTGATTAGTTTGCTCATTTCTGTTTTGTAGATATTTTAGGAATGCTACCTTTTTTTCCTGTGCTGCCTCTAGAACCGTATCATTCCATATTTTAATTTTTTTCCTTTTTCGCCTAATTTTTCGAGTGCCTAATGCCTCGTATTATTGATTCTTTAATGTTTCTCCATTCTTCATTCAGATTTTGTGACAAAAGTGTGACAAATGTCACACTTTTTGAAATGAATTTCCTCTCAGCAAAACACTTCACCCGGCATGGTCTTCACATGAATCTTGCTGGAAAACATGCAGTCGGTAACAAACTTGCACAATACAACATCAACTCCAGTCCTACGCAGTCTCCTGCCAAAAATCCATCTCTTTCACCTTCCTTACGTTCTCCACCCCCCCCCCTTATTTCGAACCCTGTTGCCTCTTCCTCTGAACCTACTCCCGTTTCTCCCATTTCCACTACCAATTCGTCTACATCTGATGCCCCATCTTCCTCACAACCTGTCACTGCCGGGACACACTACAACCTTCGACCACGCACTCGAGGTTAAAATGGAGTAAATATATAGCAACTACAGTCAGATGCAGCAGAAAAACATTCGTGTAGGTACTTGCAAAAAATAAACATTCTTCATCATAATGTTCAATCCCTTTCACATAAAACTGAGTTTATCGAGGCAGCTCTACTGTAACCGTCACGTACCTACCTCCTGATTGGTAGTACGCCGAATTACTAAAGTAAATCTATCATTTACTTATTTCGTGACGTGTGGTTACACCGTCACGCAAACCTGGGAATACCTCAATTAATGGATAAAATTCCCTATCGGTGGTGGGTTCGTCTTTGCTAAATTAATGATCAAATAAGAAGCAAACACAATTTTGTAGTTTTAAATAACAGATAACATGTATTCTAACGAATAAAATTCTCTGTACAATGGAGTTCACATATCCTCCTATGTTCTCACTTTTTTGTTAAACTATGGTAGCTAGTTCCCTACCTAAACTGCAGCTTTCACTAAAGCGATAGTAACTTTGATCCCCGTTTACAAGAAACAAGCAACAAATACATATGTACCCTTCACAAAAATATCACTTATGAGGCACACAAATCACAGTTCAAATACTCATCCTGCAAAAAAAATACATACAAACAATACTCCAAATTCTCTAATACCTTTTAAATCATTAATAATGTTACACTTAATATTCACATTTGACATTCGGCTTCTACGTACCCTTTCAGTACGAAATTTTGTTTTATAACGTCTTTTGACTGTCCATGAAGTAATACTTTAAAAGAAATAATTGAACGGCTTTCACTCCTGTTCCAAAATTTCACACAGGCAATTTCTCTTAAATGGTTTGAAACAGCATTAAATCAATTACATATGAATCTAGATAAATGATTATGTACAAGAACAACTTTTATCATTAAACACAAGGATTACTCTGATCTGATTCCTCTTACGACTGTAGAAAAGAAATGAATTTACTGGCTAGCAAGACCAATGTTCAATAAAACTTGCCCGATCAACGTCTGTTATTGAGGGAAGCTCACATTGCAACGTTTTAGCTAGTACAATTATAATTCTATCTTAAAAGTTTTCCAGACTGAAATTTAATGAATGTTCTCTCTGTTTTTATGTGACTCACGACCGGCGAATTCCCCAAGTTGGTCCCGCGCTGTGTAGTCGGCTGCCGAGCGATGCTCACGCCTCAAGGTCGTTGTTCTTCTGCAACGGTCCGTGCGCTGCCTGTCGCGTCGAAATCGGAATATTTCCGAGCGCCGTCTCCTCGTTGTTCAGCGAAGTTTTACCACAGCTTTCACAGAGGCGATGGTCGCATCAGAATGCGAGTCCGAAACTCCAAGTTATGACTTCGTAATAGCAAAAGTCAAGCTAGTTGTTGGATAAACCATACTTCTAAGAATTCTCAAAATTCTATAATAGGATTTCCAAAACGAAATTCCAAAAATAAAACAAAATAAAATAAAATAAAATAAAAGCAGTAACAAAGAAAAAAACATGTCCTATGTTACAATAATCCTCCATTTTCTAGCAACGAGAATGCAGCAACATGGTTTTACAAATTCATTTCGATCTATTACCACTGTCGTTCTTTCATTCGTTGCATTCTTGTTTAATATTCATTTTAAATTTCATGTAATCTCGTGACATTTCACAGTAAGTAATTCCATGAAAAATATTCAGGCATTTACCTTTTATTAAAGCTTTTACATTCCGGTATCTTCCGCGTGTCCCTCGTCGACTGTGTGGTGTACCTGTAGCCTTCCGTTCACCTCGGCGACTCGAAAAAGAAAAAAAACGAGCTCTTCCGACACAAGTTCATGCCGCGTCCGTATTTCCACAAAAGTTTCTGATTGGCTATAGTCTGAGTACGTTGAGAAATCTTTTTCTGGCTGACGCCATCTCTTCGCCACTATAGAAACTACGTGTAGGGCATGATGTCGGGTATTATCGCTTCTATTTTTTGTTGGTCATAAATGTAGCCGACGACAAGCGGTTACACTACAGAGCGATCTAAATCAAATGGATGTTCTTTGCTTTACAGAACATCGGTATTCTCCTAATGAACTTAGCATTTTCCAAATTCCAAACTTTTACCTCGCAGGCTTTTATTGCAGAGAGAGAATCGCATAAACGTCCTACGTATGGGGGTTCATGTATTTACGTTAGAAATAATATTGATTCTATCCCCGAATTAAATGTGTATTCTATTGATAATATTTTCGAAATTTCTGTTGTACATCTTATTTCACTAAAAGTCATAATACTTTGCATCTACAGACCTCCAACAGAGAGAACTGCAGATTATATTTTGTTCTTAGAAAACCTGGAGAGAACACTTAACAAAGTCAGCAATCGCTCTTTTGAATCCACTGTTGTATACGGAGATTTTAACATTGATTTTCTGGTCGAATCTTACGAGAAAGAAAAGTTTCTCAATTTAATTAATTCCTTCAATTTAGACATTACAATAAATCTACCTACACGGATCACACAAAATTCGATGAAGGCAATTGATCAAATTATAATTAACAAAACTACTACTCGATATGAAGTTGAAACAAAAGATTTAGGATACAGTGACCACGATGCACAAATTCTTACCATTATAAGAAATGCGAACACTGACACAATAAATAATACACGTATTACTAGATTGTTTACAAAAAGTAAAATAAAATTATTAATTGATTACTTGATGCAGGAGTCATGGGAAACGGTTTATAATACTGTTGATACAAACGACAAATATAATTCTTTTTTTTTTCAACTCTTTCATTTCATTTTAACACTTGCTTTCCTTTTCAAAAAAGAAAATTTAATATTTCACGGAAAAGAAATTCTTGGATAACACAAGGGATTAGGACATCTTGTAAAAACAAGTGAAATTCTTTCCTCCATTTCTAAACGTCATAACGTATCTCAAGATTTCCTTATCTACTTTAAAAAATACAAAACATTGTTACGAAAAGTCATAAAGCAGGCTAAAATCATGAAAAACGATCAGGATATTTTGAACTCAAATAACAAAACAAAAGCAATGTGGAATATAATAAAAAATACTACCAAATCAACTAGGAACCCCGTAGAGAATGTGGTTTTAAAATATAACGATATAAATGTGAACGATCCGCCAACAGTGGCTAGTCTCTTTAACCAATACTTTTCGAGAATTGCTGCCGATCTCACTAAGGGTCTTCAGCCACAAAATTCAAAAACAGACAGTTCACCCAAAATTTTAGACACGATGTTCGTTCTCCGAAACTTCTTCCTATAAAATTCTCAAAATAATCGATAAACTAAAAAAATAAATATTCGTCCGGTTTAGGTGAATTCCCGGATTCTTTGTTAAAGACATGTGCGTATGCCATTACACACCCGTTAACTCATATTTAATTCATCGTTATGCACCGGAACGTTTCCAGATATTTTCAAAACAGCTAAAATTAAGCCGCTCTTCAAAATAGGCAACAAAAATGAAATTCAAAATTATCGGCCCATTTCTCTTCTACCAGTTTTTTCAAAAATATTAGAGAGACTTTTTTACGTACGAATGGAAACCTTTCTCAGTAAACACGACGCGCTTTCAGATTGCCAACATGAATTTAAAAAATCAAAATCAACGGAAACAGCTATATATTCTTTTCTTAAAGATGTCGCCTCATCAATGGATCAAAACGAGGCACCTATTGGATTATTTTTAGATCTCTCAAAAGCTTTTAATTTTTCCGACTTTTTGCCCATTGCACGTGGAGTTCCTCAAGGATCGATTTTAGGCCCTATTCTGTTCCTACTTTACGTAAACGATATGCCCTCGACGATTCGAAACGGAAGAACGGTTCTCTTTGCGGATGATATGAACATCCTTTGCAATAAAAAAAACCGTAAATAGTACAATATCAGATGTTTCAAATTGGTTCCGAAATAACAAATTAATAGTAAACGAAAAGAAAACGGTTTTAATGCAGTTTTCCATTTCAAATAAACAATTCTGTGCTCCACTGAAAATGAACGGTGTACCGTTGACTGATGTTAAGGTAACAAAATTTTTAGGTCTCTCAATTCAGTCAAACCTTAAATGGAACGTCCATTTAAATGAATTGAACACAAAATTAAGTTCATTATGCTACGCGTTCAGAATTCTTGCAAATTCAGTCAGCCGTCATACTGCTCGTTGTGTATATTTCGCGAATGTTCATTCCCGCCTGAGATATGGCATAATATTCTGGGGAAATACATCTTATAGCTCCCACACTTTTAGATTACAAAAACGAATTGTACGAATAATAACCAAATCCCACCCACGTGATTCATGTAAGCCTCTCTTCATTAATCTAGGAATTTTACCATTACCGTGTCTGTTTATTTACGAATCAGTGGTTTCTGTCAAAAATGACTTGCTTAAGGGTGGGAATATATTTTCAGAAAATGCCGATGTCTATTACTATAACACTCGACGTAGAAATCATATTCATCAAGTGACAGTATCAACAGCTCATTACAAAAAATTCACATACAATACATTTACATTATTTTACAACACTTTGCCAGATGACGTTAAACGATTAAATTCGATAGAAAAGTTTAAACCCCAAGTGAAATCGTTTCTGCTGCATAACTGTTTCTATACAATTAGAGACTATACTGAGCATCACAAGAAAAGTAACATTAATTTTAACAATGATACATAATGCATTATTTACCAATTGGACTGTATAAATGTGTATAATCAACCTGTAACAACTATTGTACTACAGCCTCCGGGTCAATGACCCCCATCTCGATCAGGTTTTTCGTCCAGTTCCCTGATCCATTGAGAAAATGCTGAGATGGCCCCTTGTTTTGCTTCTGGACATAAATGTAACTTCATTTTCTGTGCACGTCTTCTTGAATTCAGTGGGAAATAGAATTATTCAAATTATCGTTTCCATGTTGTCGCGGCAGGAATTATTATTCCGAAGGACAACATGGATAAGAGCCAAATTTATTGCTTATTTATCCTTGAAAATAGATTTTATTACATGGGAGATTTTTTAAAATGTTTATTTATTTATTTTTATTTTATTATTTTTTTATTAAATTTAAGTTGTATATGACTTAGTGTAGGGATCACAGAAGTTTGAAAATGTGCACACAATTCACTTTTCCCCATAGCACGTCATACGTAGTTTTAACTGTTTTTTGACGTTAAATAAATAAATAAATAAATAAATAAATAAATCTTCTGATGTGATGTTGCTCAAGAACTGATTCAACCGTGTCTGATACAACTTCCTTATATTATCATCTTCTAGTAGATACACATTATACCCTACATCTTGTTGTTTATTTTTTGAGGCAGTTCGTTTCTTCTACCTTTCTTTTATGTTTATTTTTGTTTCCACTAGATAGCGATCTGAATAAATGTCATATCCTCTAAAAACACGGGTACTAGCCTGAGGGAATTTGGTCACCCGTGATCTTAAGTTAACACCATTGATTCTTCATGAGAACCCTTTTATCTCATTTTGAAGATTGAGGATTACTGCTGCACTAATTAACTACATGTTAACTTGACTCCATTTGTCCTCTCTTGGTTCTCTTAATAAGAGATCATGAATAATTCTATTGTTTTCATATTTCCCTTTGTAACGATTCTCTCGATCCAGGTAAGTTATGCAGTATATTTCGAGAGATGTATCAAAAGCAATAATAAGAAATTATGGATCGGTAGAAAAAACAAATTTTACATTTATACTGAAGTAAACTCAGATTCATCGAAATTAATATATGCATGTATAAAACTTAACATAAATATGTACATTAAAAGTAATGTTTACATAGCTTAAAATTAATATAAACACTTACATTGAAATTAATATATGCTGGACGGGGCGGTTGCCTGTTCTTAGAGTGGACTGTATTATATTGGTTGTTGAACTTTGGCAGGCAATCCACTCACTCCCTTTCCACGCTCGTTGGGAATTCTATAATGATGTGGGTTACCATGGAAACACAATTCTCACCTTGCAGAAGGATGTTTAATAACCTTTGAGTTGTCACAATTGTTCTTCACAATTAAAATACATTAAGTTACTGTTCTCAATGTGAGAATACAGGAACCTTCCATCTTGGATCACGAAGTGCGAGCACATATGCTCGCCTGGCAACTTACTTGCAACTTCGTGTGAAATACATTGATTAGTTCAATTTATACACAATGCTGAACGACAACAAATTGAAAGAATGTGGCCTTTCACTTTGCCACAACATAAGTACAGAATGTTACTTCCTGTATAAGAATTTACGTGATCTTTTAACACGGAGCCCGAGACATGCTCCTCGCGAGGCTGCCTCTCAGCGACTGACTTCTTTTCGGTTGTGGGTACGCGAAGAGGAGATTTGAACTGATTTGAACTGGCCAATTAGCGACTGCTTTTCCAGCGGTTGCAGTATGGCGAAGAGGGGTGAATTTGAACAGACCAATTGGCAACTGGTGGAATTTTGAAATGTTCTGGAAGGCTTTAGAAGGTTCGGTTGGCCGAGGCGTGCTTATCCGCACCACGTGCGCGGCGCGGTGGTGCCGCTCGGTTATGGAACTTTCCATGTCACGCTTCCGGTGTTGTCGCCTAGGGCGTAGGAAGTGTTTTACCTCCCTTTTCTGCTTTTGCATGTGGGCCCGAACATATGCATTCCTAAAACTGTATTTACATAGCTACATAATAAAAATAAATGCAAAATCATACATTGAAATTAATGTATATATGAATGGAAAGTAATGTAAATGAGCACAGTGATATTAATGTTTGTATGTACAATAAATTTATTGTACACATAAAGTAAATTTAATACGTCCATGATAATTACATTCATGTACTTTTACATTAAAAGTAATACAGAAATTTCTGACAGTGTAATCCAAACTCAACCAATTCAAACGAAGCACCTGTGGCGCATACCTGCGTTTATTTCGATACTCAGGAACAGTAGTCATTTCTAACTTTTACAAATAAAACATTCCACAATCAGTGATCAAAATTTATTGAAGTAAAGAAATAGTTTCTTAGTTCTAAGTTCACAAAGCGCAGGAAATTCGCAGCGCGAACCTATGTTTGATGCTAAATTACACAAAAAACATATATTTTCGAAATATTCAACATGACCGTATTTGGAGATCTGTTTTGATGAACATATTTCATTAAAAACATTGTATCTTAACAATTGTAGTTGTTGGAAGATGCCAAAAATTTTATTATTTTAAATTTTCAAAACATCAGGCATTTTAACGAATGTGAGACCTGCACCATTATGTTAAGTCCTTTATGCTAAAGACCAAAGTTAATAAAAAACGTGCCGGTTTGAGGACCAACTGGTTTAAAGAAAATAAACATTGCCAGTGTTTGACATAAAAAGTTCTGCAGAAAATACCATGTTTTTGAGACATTGAACATGATATTATTTTATATACCACTACTGCAGTAGAGATAAAGTTATGTAATGCTCCTCGAAAAAGCAGCGAAGTTTTGGCAGAAAAAAACTTATTACAGGGCCCTGTCAACGAAAACGTGGATAAAACCAAATGCTAAATTTAGAAAAAAATCCTCTAATATGCGGTGAAGCCAGAATCCATATTTTGTGGGTCCTCGATACCGAAAAATTGATTGATAGCAGAACGTCAGTCCGACCTCAATCTGTCTGTGAAAAACACTAGAACTAATGACCTTAGAAATTGGCACTCCCGGAATCACCAGATCTCAAAATCTTACACCTACGGCTCAGCGAGATTTTGAGTTCTTAAAATGCAATGGGTATGTAGACCCATGCGCGCCTAACGAAGGTTTAAACAAAAACTCATAATAATTTTTTTTAATACAAATTATATTACTAATTCAATTAAAAATATTTTCCCTATAAAAACGTTTTTGAAATTTCTTGAAGTACCAATCTAGTGTTTGCACATAACAGATTTTACTAAAAACTTTTTAGGTGCGGGACAGTCTGCAAATATGCAACTTCACAGTGCTTTGTAATCTGATTTTTACGATGACAACAGCAAAACGATTTTCTAGAAGTTCAATATCGCTATTCATCGTCTTAAAATTATTAAACCTATTCAATTGCTTTGGAGTTCTATTCGCCGTCTTGCTTGTTTACACACCTGCTCCATACGAAGGCCGGAGGGCGAACGATCATTCGCGTTCCCCTTCGTGTCACGTGCTTCGGAGCCGATAACTGTTCAACCGCCCCACACTCCTCTACCGAAGCCATTTCTCCTGTCGGTGAGTGACGTCCATCTCTTCGTCATATCGCAGCTCGCCAGCAAATTTCCGAGCTTGGGAAGCAACTGACATAGTTGAGCAGGCATGCAGCTATAGATATGTCCAGAACAGTCGCGGCTCGTGGTTTTCTAAATGGGGTAGGCTGCAACTGTTTAATTGCTGGGGGTGGGGTGCACCGCAGCACAACTATATTAACGTTACATACTTATAATATTTGGCTTACCTTAGTTTATTTGTTTGTAAATGAAGTCAGCGCTCCTCTCTTTCTGTTCTGCAAAGTAGTCTATAACGAGTTCATTGAAGTCCGGTGATGACAATAACTCCTTTTCAATGGAACACATTGTCAACGCACACAGTCGATCTTCTTTCATTGTGTTTCGAATGAAGGTTTTCACCCTTTTGAGAGTAGAAAAGCAACGTTCTGCAAGGGTTTTCACCTGTATCCTCGAATGAAGATCCAAATTGTTACCACGTATATTGTTCACTGAATTCATATTTACAACAAATACACCAACACCAATAAAACCCACAAAACTACCCAACATCACAAATGAAGCAAACGCAGCTACACAATAGCACACTATGACTTACGCACAATTCACCTTCCCCGCTAACAAGACAACAGACAACCACTTAACTTTCGTACCATACAAAAACTGCTCTGTGGTGCGTACCTAACGGCACTTCAGAAAGCAGGGCGTGTCGTTTTTTCCGCCAGTTCATGAAGTTAATTCGGGGATAGTACTAGATTTTCATTTATGGGGACAGCAGGGGAACGTGTTCTTTGACAGAGTTTTGTCTACGTTTTTCATTAGGACTTGGTTTTTAATTAATGTATTTGTATACACATTCCGATAAGGGAGTAGCGCTCCTACCGCGTATTTGAACAACTAGTTAATGCTCAGTGCTTCTCACTGAGCTGCATAGTATTGCTATCTGGTGAGCACGCCGTTCTTCAGACCCTTCGCCCCACCCAGGTTTCGACCGCGCCCAGGTCCGACCCTTGAAGGCTGCCAGGCCGCAGCCTTCGTCCGCCCGTAAGCCTGTGCAGTGAATGCATGACGTCACGCCCTCCTCGTTTTACACAGGGGCTTATGGCAGAATGAAGTGGGGGCCTAACGCTTTTCTCTTCCCTGTCAACAGATTCAAATGCGTTACGAACGAGCGTTGTAGCACTGTCATATAAAAATTTTGATATGATTATTACACAATATAACTCAGAAAGCCATTATTAATAAATAAATAAACAAATAAATACATTTATAAATATTTTTTACATTCTTTTGGGCGGCGATTTTTGTAGGGGAGGTTCCGCCTTACAGCCTTTAATGACGAGCCGCGCCTGGTCCAGAATGATGTCACAACGTTTAGCGGGAAAATGTTGGGTGGCAACCTGTGCTGTGCGCCTAAGCGATTCCTAGAGAGTAACTAAGTTTTGGACTGTATTATGCGGTTGCCCAGGTTTGTGTTACATATCACATTTGTTATTTACAATGATATTTGCTTTCTTTCGGTTTATTTAGGTTCTGGCTGCGAATATCGTCGACAAATTGCACTGAAAAAAAGGATACCATAATTGCCAACAAGATTTCAATAGTTACACAAAACCTTCGTATGCGAAACAGATACCTTGTTGCTTTACTCCCTTTCCTAGTTACAACAGCATCTAAGATTGCTGACCTTGATAGACCAACCTTGATGGACCAACCGGCCTGTGATTTTTGAGAGGTTGATGTTGCTTCATAAACGGACCTGTCGGCCTTATCAAGCCTAATCATGTTGCAAAGCACTTGCTGGCCACAGCAGCCAGGTACCTTGTCAGATTAATTACGTATTGAAGAAAATATACATTGAAAAACATTCAACATCTGTTAAACACACACACACACACACACACACACACACACAATCACACACACACACACACACATACACACACACACACACACACACACACATATATATATATGTATATATATGTTTATATATATATATATATATATATATATATATATATATATATATATATATATATATATATATATATATCACATTATTTCAATTACGTAATACACATGATGCGATAATTATGACTTTATCAAGCAAAGAAAACATAACTGTCATTCTTGCTCAAAACGGGAAAGAAGTTTAATAATTATATTATTTTCCGTCTGTGCTATTACACATGTAAATATAAATGTAGAAAGGCAGACTAATTACGTTATATATTTATCAGCTTCCAGTCCCAGGCCCTCGGCGGGCTCTTGGAAGTGTGTGGGTGGGGGGGGGGACAGGAAGTTGCGCGCGCGCCTCAAAGCTTGCTGCAACCCGAGTGCTACGCAATATTATCCGTTCATCCTAAGAAAAATTCTGATTTAAAGAAGTACAAATGTAAGTTCACTACATAAGAACTAATTTGAACCATCGGTTGTTAAATTAACCTTGCATCAAAACTACTGCAAACGAAGAAGGAGAGCATGCGTGTTGCTGGCCGATAAGGACCTGATATCAGCTGAGGATTGACGAGGAAGCGCGTGGGAAGCGGAGCGGCTGTTGGACCGCAGCGTCGCGCCGCCGATCTGATTCAGTTCAGTTTGGAAGGGCTATGAGAGTGACTGCCCTTTCAGGAAAATTTCTTCGAAGTGGCGAAAAGCGCATCGTTGTGAAAGTTTTCAATTTGTTATTGTAGAAAAATACGTCGTTGACGAAGCAAATCGTTGAACGTACCATGAGTTCACTGGTAAGTACCGTATTGAAACTTATAGTGCTGCATCAGTGTGGATTATAATCTAAAGGATATTGGTGGATATCTTTTAATAGGTGCCAGACTACAGAGTCTAAAATACCTCTTTGAAGTGAAAATCTTATTTCATTGGAAGTAAACGGGCGAATGAAGTTCGAAAGAAAATGATACCTTCATTTACACCGCCTATTTGAAATCAAACAAGAATTGTCAACCAAGATTAAAAGAGAATGGTGGAATGGAATTGCAACTTGTAGGTACGTATAAATTTCTATCATGAGTTGTAATAATAGAAAGGCATATATTAGTTTGTGTGCATTTCTATAACCTACAAAACTTGGCCATTAATCCAGCTCAAAGTTATTTTAATGTAAATTGTAAAATTCCTCTAAAAGCTTATGTCGAACGAGATAAACAATTATTTCGTTTTACATAATTGGTTTGAATCCTTTCAATTCAAATTCTAATGTTGTTAAGTCGATATGGGGCTTGGCGTCCAAACTCATTATTTTGCATTCCTTTGTGCATTTTTTAATAGTAAAAAAAGTACCTATTAAAAAAAGTTTATTTGATTAGTTTTTAATACTCAATTAAGCATTGCAAATGTGTATTAAAATGTAAAGAAAAAATATTTATTATGTTGCCAATTCATTGAAATAATTTTAATATAGTCTTGAAGTGGCATTAATGGCAATTAGAAATTGTAGAATTAATTGTTGTGTAGTATTCCCATATGTTATAAGTGTACAGAATTTTGATTACTGTATTTAAATTGAGACTAAAGCCTATCATGTTCTGTAAATAATTGAACAAAATAATAATGCATTCCTCGAAAAAAAAACCCTGCTGTAAAACACTTTCTATTTTTTTATTTTTCAATAATTATCACTTTAATTATATTTTCAAATACTATTGTATTTTTCAGGTAGTTTTGGCACAGGTGATGGAAATTGGTCATTGAAACAGGTGATGGTTCATCGATGCAGATATTCATGGATATTGTTAATTCTAAATGGCTATTGCATTCTATAACAAGATCATGAACATGTGTTTGAAGGTGATGCCAATATACATTTTGCTAATTTTGCAAGCATCATGGACTTTTGTGATTTCATTCGTATTTAACATTCACAAAATGTGTATATATTAATGGCTCAATTTTTTTAGTGTGTATCATTTTTGACTAGGCAGGTTATTTTAAAATTCTCATTAGGTAATATAACTTGTGTTATAATTCTGTTATAGTTTCAATGTGTACTATGTAGTAGTGCTCTCAGAATGACTACAAATGAGTATGAGTAATATAAAAAAATTCACATTCCCACTAGAAAAGGGTAATTAACTTCAAAATGCTGGTTTTTCAGGACATTGTTTTACAACTAGAGTTCCAAATCAAGTTCATGGAGTATGACAATCTGTAATTTTCTTTTGAAAGATTATTAATTTTTACTTTGGTGTCCAAGGAAAAAAGGTTTCAAGTTTTTCATAATTCTCCACAGTGTGCTGTTCGTGGCATATAATACGGATAACACTGCATTTTCAAACATGCAATGATTTTGGCTATTATTTATCTTCAAAATTACCAGAGAAAAATATCTCAGATTGTGTTAATGTTTCTTGGGCAAGGAAATGTCATTACTGTTGTAATTGTGTTGACCTTGATAATTTTCTGAAACATTTCCCTAGCCAAGTGAACAAAATACTTTCCTCTTGAAATAAAACAATTCAATATTACCAGCCCTTTAAAATGCTAAAACCTGCATACATTTGCCAGATAAAATTTGACAAAACATGCACAATCAAATTTTAGCTTGTTATTTTTTTCCATTGCCTTTTGTAACAGGAACAATAAACAATTTTTCTAAATTTTACTCAGTCAAATTCATCCTTTTGTGAGAAATGAATCTCTTTGGACATTCTACTACATCACCAGATGTAATTGGAGAATATTTGTAAGATGAAATCTGAAATCTGAAATCTGAAATGCGAGGTCAAATTCTGCATTTTCTGTTCTTGAATCACACATTTTTTTCTTTAAATTTCATAGAGGTTTTAAATCAGACTTTGAATTTATTAGTTTATATGATTTTTTCTTGGCAGGCACACTTGCATGTCCGAACACTAATTTCAAAGACATTGTAATATCTTCAACAATATTTAATGACTTCAATAGAGGTAATCCTACTGTTTTCAATTTCAAAATTGGTAAAGACAATTTTAAAAAATTTAATTAAATATGAATTTTTATTTTATTTTTTTATATACAAGGTTTTATAACATATTTTATTTTTTTGCATGCAGGCAGACTAAGAGTCTGCACCTAATTATTTTCCCCGCCCTTGTATCACTGTCAGTTACCAGTGATACTGAGAAGTGATCTATGTGTGTGTGAAATTAATCAATAGTATTCGAAGGATATAATACTGAATTTTGAAGCAAACCAGAAAAGTACGCATTTAATAAAATAACCTGCCCAATTTAAAAGTCACTTCAGAACTGGTTATTAATTTGCTAAGAAAACTTATTATTTGACTCATCCAAAAAATGAAGGTCAATCATTTTGTCTCACGCTAAAGTGATGAGTCTTCTCCCACATTACACAATACTAAAATTATGATTTATCCCGACCTCTCACTATATTTATTTGCTGTTATTGAGTGCACATTCTCCTCTACAATTATTTTATTGTTGCATTCAGGCGATAACAATAGTTATGACACTAACTTGTTGGGAGTGTAGGATTGGTAAATGCAGGCCAATGAGCTTATTCATTGTCAAATGGACAAAGAGGTTTGTAAGCAATGAGATTGATTCAAATTGCAGACCCAGCAGGTAAATCAATGCTGGGCAATACATTTTAATTCCAGTTTTTAAATTAATTTAACTAATTTAATTTGATTTTATAGTATGTTTGTACATTTCGATTACAGAAATTGAAATAACAGAAGTAAAAAATATAAATATGATTTATGTTGGTGTTTTCTTCCATATACTTTTTTGATTTTAACAGTATGTAAACTATTTATGAATTCATTGTAATTGTAAACTAAGTGTTAATTTTATGTAGATGAATTTTGTGCTAGTGAATGCATGAACCATAAGTATAATGAAGGGACTAATAGAATTGAACTTTTAGTAACCAAAATTAATATAAACATAAAACAAGAATATTAAATTTGTAAAATGAAGGTTAAAAGAAATAAACAACAAATACATTCGAAAATAATTTTCAGCTACATATTTAGCCGTAATTTAAATAAATCTTGGCGTTTTTATAAAATAAATGTGAATTAAATTTGTTTTTTGGGGATCAGTAATAAAAGTTGCTATTTAAATGTACTTGTGAAACAGTACAGTGAAACAGTTTTGAAACAGTTATAAAACGTTTTTAAAATAATTTCGAAACAGTTATAAAATATTTTTGAAATAATTACTAATGACTGTAAACATGTTCTTAGTCTCCTTGTGTATTTAATCCACCTGATCACATAAATGATTAAGTGGTACATCAATGTTTCATTATCATTTGTTAGCTATTAAGTTTATGTCAATATATTTCATTCTATTGTGAGTTATGTTATATTTTACACATTTTACTTTACTAAATAAATATTTTAATGTTAAATTCTAATATTTTATTTTTAGGTACAGGCTGTTTCAGAATATTCATTATATATATATATATATATATATATATATATATATATATATATATATATATATATATATATATATATATATAACATTTTCATTCAACAACAATGCAGGCATATTGATGTATGTATATCTACCGTAATAACAGTCAGACTGCTGAATTTAAAGGCTTTTGAGGCTTGTTGTGAAATTTAATTATCACTAAATGCATAATTTTTATGCAATTATTTCCGTTTTTACGGTGTCTGGTTGTGTAGGTAAATATACAGATCTGTTGTTGGATCAAAAATAATGAATATTCTATTAATAGCAAGTACTACGTATAACCCATCCTATACCCGTCAACGATCAGTAATTGTAACACCAATAAGAAATGCTTCAATATGGCAACACGTACGGCTGGCCCTTCAACCAGTATAGCTGTGCAAGCCGACACGGAAGGCCGGCTCCTTCTATCTGTTTGGCCCGGATGCGTCATGACGGTAGGCTGGATCCTCCAACCTGTATTGCTCGCTTATGCCGCGCAGATAGCCAACTCTTCCAACAAGGTTGCTTGGGCTCGGCAGCTTCTACCCGTGCACTCTGACAAGGTGAATTCAGAGGAGTGCAACAAGGGACTCTTTACGATGCAACTTTTCGTTCCAACTATCTCCGTCACGAAACAGCAACAGTGAACCTGGTTGGGCCTATATTATCATGCATTCCCTTGATGCAGTATAATGGATCAGGTATACTGCAACTGTTCTTTTTTCTCCGTGTGGGTTTAAACCGCCCCAGCCGCGACAAGCTCTAAGCTCCCGACCGGTCTCCCGGAATACGTGGTAGTTTAGTGCATGTTAGTGTAAGTGTCTGTGGGGGGTGAGGATAGGACAAGGAAGAGGAAGGAAAGTTCGCGCGCGGTCCGTGGCCCGTTTGTTAGGGTACTGCTCCGGCATTCGCCTGGTGTTGATCGGAGAAACCACGGAAAACTACCGATCAGAGCAGCCGGCCACTAGAATTCTCCTCCACACAGCGACTGAATTAGACATAGCTAAAATGCTAGTGTCGAAAATCCTACCGCCGTCAGGACTCGAACCTTGGACCTTCCGGTCAGAGTCGCTGGAGTGGATTTAAAAAAGCACTATTTTATCAACATATCAAGTTGCTACATTTTCTTTTGAAAACGGTTCGAGGTAAATAATATCATGACCGTAGCGATAAGGTCCTGCTTTATAATAAAATGAAATGTATGAAACATTTGGTTCCGCGTGCCCTTTCATTGGTTATCAAAAGGAGCAAAGAATTTCGAGCTCCTGTGCTAATCGGCTAGAAGTGACTTCTTCCGTATATTTTTTATAAACAGTCGGCTTTTAAAATATTTAAGAAAATTGTAGTAATTATTATCATTGAGAAAAATATTACGTACATTCAACTTGAATAATCGTTCCGAAAAATTCCAGAAAGTTGATAAACACTACGCAAAATTTTTCGTAATTTTTCACGGAATGAAGGAACCTTCAACACTTAGTTAACCAGAATATAATTTAATTTAACCATTAATTTTTCTCTGTACTAAATGTAATAAATATATAGTTATTTAAATATATAAATCTTGCACTTTTTATTATATTTGTAAAAAATATTTGCAGGTTCTTGTGCTGAATTCAAATTTTGATGGTAGAATTTCCATTATTAAGTCACACGCTTCAAATTTTACTTGTTATCCCCAATGATTTTAATGTCATTATTTTTTATGAAACGTATTTTCAATATCTTTTGCTTGGCAAGTTTTAATGAACATTTGATGCCATTTCTGCTATACAATTCATTTTTCCCCATAGCACGTCATACGCAGTTTGAACTGTTTTTTGACGTAAAATAAAATAAAATAAATAAAAGTAGCTTTAAGTTGAAAAAAAAAGAAAAAGAAAAAAAAGAAGAAAAAAAATTGAAACCCGACTTGATAGCCCTGGTGGCAGAAGAAAACAGTTGATTTGGTGACCTACGTAACATTTGAGCTTTGCTTTTACACAAATAGTCCTAAAAGTGGCTTAGATTTTGCACAAATAGTCTTGAAGATTCACAAAATTTTAGTGGCTCATACATATTATGATGCTGTGTTTGTACAAAACGTTCAGGCAATGCAATTAAATGACAACTTATTTATTGAGCGCTCTGTCCTTTAGTGGGTTGTTTATATTATTGCAAAAACGTGGAAAATTTACATACATTTAGACGTGAAACATCTGAGAATGACAGGACAATGTTAAGAAGTGTGAATTGCGAATAACGAAGATGAGCGGATTCCGTAACCTACTATTGACTTAAAATAATTATATAACTGTTTTTGCTTCAAAACAGAAATCTTTTGTCCTTTTTGTTCCGAGGGTGCCACAATTTTACACTCCTGATTTTTGGGAACAGTTGGGCATCTAAAAAAGGTTATTCTGTCTCTCTTGTGGGGGGACCCCTCTGCCCCAGTTCACTATAGGATACAACTTGGTTATCATGAAGATAACTAAGAATTTATTTTAAAGAAAAAATAACATCTCACTGTGAGAAAGTGTACCTGAACGAAACAAAAAACGATTTTAAACCATTATAGGCAGGGGAGAACGTCAAACTGAAAATGACCATGACATTTTAAAATAAAATCAACACGTATGTCGTGTTTTATCCATAAGCTCACGGCTTGTAGCTGCCTGCCGCTTGCCACCCAAAGGCAACGGTGAATGAATGTGATTTCTACAATGTGTGTTGTAATTTTAAAAATATCAGTATTGCATGAAAATAAATTTCCACCATTAAGTAAGTCAGTTTTTATCAAAATTATAAACTCATAAATAAAAAGGCAAAATGTGGGTCCCAGCAAGGAAACTGGAGACCTCATAATTGACACTCTATCGAGTTATGTTAGGCACATAGGTTACGTTTGTTAGGAGCTTTGTAGTTCTTTATGTACTACGATTATTATTTATAATGTTTTTTTCTAGTGATTATTTGTAATATAGTTGTAATTAATCTGTAACTATTCACTCAATAACCAGCAAATAATATAATAAAGTGAAATATGCTCATTTTTTTTATATTAGCAAAATATAAATGTGATATAATTAATTGTGATTTTGTGCCATCTTCTCTTGGGGGATTGGGGCTGATACTACTGTATCAGTGCATCAAAGAAAAAGAGTACGTATTAGTAATTTATGGTATAATATTTTTTTACAAGGAACAATAGAGAAAAATAAAATGGAATGTTATTTATACTGTCATTGATTCATCAAGTTATATCAGCACTGTTCCTTGTTGTGTACATACTTTTATGTAAAATGTAAATACACAAAAGTTAAAATCATTGCAGTATTTTAAAAAAAAAAGTTATTTATTAAAATAGTTAAAAATTTTCATCATCCATCAAATTTTCTTTTCTTTACCATTTTGCATCTGCTATTATACAAGTATTTTTTTAATGCTCTCATTAATATTATTAATTTTATTTCTAATCAACTTCTTAGATAAAATGGAAAATTGTGAGGACATTTGGGAATTGCATTATCAATTCTGGCCAATAAAAGAAATTGATAGTTCATAATATTTAATAAAATTACACTGCCAGAATAGTGACCAGCCTCTGACATACTAAAGCATACTTCATTCATTTACAATATTGTATCTGGACTACGCTCTTAGTTGTAAGGAGGTATACTTCAACAGTTAGTGTCATGTAAGTATTTCCTTCAACAGTTTAGTGTCATACAAATCTTCACAATAAATTGCAAAATTAATAGTGCCCAGGGAGATAGTTAACAAAGGAAAAAAGGAAAGGGAGATAGTTAACAAAGGAAAATTTATAAATAGTATTTACAACACTTGTACAATTACAATACTATAAATTATAAATGTTTTACTCTGGAAATCTGCAATACTTTCATTTAAGTCAAAATTCAATTGGGGAAAGCTGTTTTATTTTATATAGTTTGGTTTTACAAGGCCTAGAATTATGAAATTAGTTCTTTATAAATTAAAATGAAAAACAAAAATATTATCTCCAAGAGATCTCCAAGAGATGTTTCCAAGCCAGAATTTGAATGTTCTTCTTTCTATATTTCACAATTAATTCTGCCATTTTCCTAATATTATTTCTGCAATTCAGTTCTTGTTTGAAATGGTGGAACAGTGTATGTTCGTATCAATTGATACATCAGCTTGCTGGCACATTCACTCTGAGAAACACCTTCCATTTCAGCTTCTTTCTCCTCAAATTACTTACAAAGAGGTTAAAATGTTCCACATATGAGGCTTTCCCAATGACATTTATTTCCGGAAATGTACAGGAAACTTAACTTAATCTTCTTTCAGAACTTTGACTCCTGATACAACCTGCCAACAATCGTCAAGATGTTTTTTGCAGTCTACTACTTATTGATCTGTTTCCATTTATGTAAATCTGTCAAAATAATGCAGAAATATACATTGATGTAGTTGAAATATGGTATTTTTTATGATACAGCATTAAATTGCATAATAATTTCAAATGCATTTAAAAATAATTTAAAAATTTTAAAATCATTCTGGAAGTGAAAATTCTTACCTGTGAAACACAATTCCATTTCCCCTCTTCTGGAGCTTATTACTATCATTTATAAACCCCACATGTGACAGCTGTATTTTTTAAAAACAGTATAATTAATCAAAATAAGGTGCTTTATAAGCTTTTATTATCGAATACCACTTCTTCAGTTGAGATGCATCAGGGATGACCCTGTACTCTACCACAATCCATGGAGAAATATTCCGTACTCTCTATGACAGGTTCCAAGCAGTTTCATAATAGAAAATATAGGTATGACAACAGATGGCTCTAATAGTCATCTTAGTATGATGGTGGCAAAATCAAACTTGAAAGTGTAAAACAATTATAATATTTATATTTCTATAACTGAAAAAATATATTGACACCAAATAATCAATAAAAAAGCTTCATTATCACCTGAAATATAAATTAATTTTTGAAGCAAAATTTCATTCATTTCATGTAATGAATTTTTTGTGGATGTATTCTCAACTAGGAACAATCAAACAATCATTCAAACAAATTTGCAAATAATTTTAGAAAATAATTTTAAAACTTTTCTAAGCTAAAAAACAGTTCCATTTTAGTCTGAATAAAATTTCATTTAACCTCTTGGGTTGCTTAAATTTTCAAAGTTTTTGTTCAGGGCTTGTTCAGGGTCCAGTTTGGACTTTACTGTAGATTTCATTATACAATATCACATTCCATTAATTATTTTGCCCAATTTTAAGTGTATTCAATTGAATTACTTCCCAAATTAGAAATATATTTAGTTCAAAAATCAGGGGGAGGTGCTTAAACACAACCTTTCCTCCCCCCTCCAAATCCACAACACTGGTAAAATATTATTAATAATAATAATAATAATAATAATAATAATAATAATAATAATAATAATAATAATAATCCATCTAAGCAATCATAGATAACAACAATAAATCTTTTAAATAGCTGTCTACTTAAAACCTTAGTAATTAGTAGACATCGGATGTTTAGGCACTAAAAAATCGTCTTTTAGGCACTGAAAAAGGCACTGAAAAAGTCAATAATAAGGAGAGAAAAGGCGCTGGCATAAGTTACATACACAATAAAAAGGAAAAATTGTAATTTTTGTCTATATTATTTTGTAAACTTAAATGCACAAAACCAGTTCGTACATTTTAACGTAAAACTAGATTTAAATATTTACAACTCTTCTACATTTTTTTCTTAATAGTTTCCATTAACCAGCAATATTTACATATCACCAGTAACTTTTCAACGATCACAGTTTCAAATTTGCGACGACTGGGAGACAAAATCAGTTTGAATGCGGAGAAGGTTATCTGAACGATATAACTGGCATATATTTTAACAGTCCAACACTAGTAACACTGACACATTTTGAGAATTTTTATTTATTTCCACTTAAAAATTCAGTGCCCTCAGTGTATTGTCAATTGACCATGTTCTCAAATCATGGCTGGAATTTATGAAATAGGGAAATGGAGAAAAATCAAGTTGGTATACTTTCAGGAATTCACTCGTGCTTTAAATTTCAAGACGGAATTGAAGAATTCGTTGGACCATCGCCGATTTTCCGATATCTTAGCATTGTCAATAAATATAATAAATAAAAGGCAAAAAAATCCCCAAAAGGTATTTATGCAAAAAATAGGCATTTATACTGTAATGAACCGTCCTCCTCTTATAAAACAACTATAATCGCCCCTCGTTAGGCGCACCAAAATATGTAATGAACCACTACCTGCTCTAGATCAACTATAATCTTTATAATCGCCCGGCGTTACAACGCCAATATAATAACCAAAACCCGCTCTTATCAATTGCCCTGGTTGTACTCAGCTTCCACCTCCAAGGTTGCCCATCGACTAGCTGCTCCACCAGAACCTCCGATATTTTCTTACTTACACATAAAATCTGGGTGTGAGGTTGTGGCTGACCTGTACAGGATCTAACAACTATTCGGGCACGTGGGCGTAGGTCACTAACTAGCTACATGCAGCAATTAAACTACCTTCGTTTAATTTAATGTCGAACCAAGTGATGTTCGCCGTTATTTATTTTCTTTAATTCCTGTGCTAGTTCGTTATTTCAGTTGAAATATATATAAATACAAACTGGGGTCGTTGCTCTTCCATGACTCACATAAAACACTTAACGACAAAACAAAATAAACACATAAACACATCAACGATATAATACACTTAAATTACATGACACAAAATCCAAAATATTTCCATTCATACTGACAATTATAAATAAACTCATTCACACCCGAATGCGCATTCTGCCTGTATATCTATTGAATCTATTTTACGTTAAGACAGAACTTGATCTTGTACAGAAGCTAATTTTAATCTTTCTTCTCCTTCAAAATGTGAATTTCATAACAAAAAAACAAAGTTTCATGAACTTCCCTTTTGCCGAAAACGCTGCAATCCGCAGCAAACCATTGTTGCGAGCCGTCCTCGCTGTATATTACGCAGCATCCTCCAAATCCATCCTCCCGCAGCATTTCTCCATCACCCCACACATTACCAAAATTTTCTTGAACTCGCTAATATCTTCTTAGCATGTCCTTTCATTCCCCTATCATCCTATTTCCATTACGCAACTAGTAACGCGATCATCTGTCTATCGCGTGCTATATTTCCTCCAAAATGTCCTATTATTGAATATACTGCGACACATAAAATATTTCCGCGTTACGCATTGTTATTACGAACATCATTGCCTAAACTCACTATATCCATTCATGTTCACCGTGTTTCTCGCACAATTGCATACTAAAATTTTATCTTTTTTCGGAGCGTTGTTCCCCAAATCTGACTTCGAGCTCGCTACACATCATCCTTCTGGTCATTGTTGCGTTGTGTCTTCAACTTTTTTTTTCTGGAACATTTACCGATCGCTTACGTGTCTTTACCAAAAATATCATACCATTTTACTTAATTCTGTCCTTTCCAGGCTATTTCTCTTTATTACTACTTTTAATTATCAATTTACATCTTATTACTATTTCATTTACGATTTCCTAATGTTTATTAACGCCAAAATTGCTTAATTTCCGTCGCTCGGCGTCTTGACGTAGTTGTGACGTCAGCACGACGCATCATTGTTCTCTCGTAAAAATTCCAAATATACAATTTCAATTTGCATCTCAACTGCAGCTCCTCGATATTTTTCAGAGTTGCGAGTAATGTCATAATTTTCCGCGTGATTTCCTTTGTTAATCCCGAAAGTTTCATTTCAATCGCTTTACGCGTTCTCTTAATTTTTAGGAAAAACCGCTTCTTTACATTACCTTTCCTATGATAACAATGGCTGTAAATTTCTAGTTATATCGTCAAAAGTGTACTTTGAAAATCACTCATATCTTTTAAACCCCCGATGCGATTTGCTTCGGATAACTTTTGAAATGTTCCTCTAAATGAATGCTGTTGATTTGTACTGTCCAAATCGGGATTTTGTCGCGTCTTCTTTAATTTTTAAAAAATTATTAGTACGCGACACCGCTTTCTTCTGTTTTTCCATCTCCTACTAATGCCATTCCTTGTTATGTTTGTTCTTTGCATCCAAATTGTTCGTGGGGATCTTAGATTGTTACAATACTAAAATAAGCAAAAATAAACATTATAAAACTTCGTCATATGTCATCATTTGTCATGATTCATGCACATATATTATCAGCCTTTAAATAAGTTCTCTAGAAAAAAATAGGTATTTCCCTAAACATCCGATGTCTAGTAATTAGCAATCATATTATAATTAATACATGATCAATATATTTCTTAGGATTTAATTAAACAAACAAAAAATTAATTGGCAATGAAATAAAGTGGTAATAGGCAAATGGCAAAATGCAAATGATTCATAATTAACAAATTAAAATCTTCAAAAATCAAAAAATAAATAAAATGATAATAATACGATAAATAATAATACGATAAATAATAAATAATAAATAAAATGATAATAAAATGTAAATCTTACATTGCTAAGAAATAATCTTCATAAGCATGTACAATAAATCTTTCAAAGTAACAATTGACAAAAATAAATAAATGAAGAGTATCTTGCTCTTGTTATTACTGTATTAATTAACCTACTTTTATTTGCTAGTTCTTGTAAGCAATAAATTATTTTGTCTTACTCCTTATCTTACTATTTTTGGTTAGTACTTTATGTACCGTTATTTTAATTTCATTTTTAGTAACCTTTTAGATGTAATTTCTAATAATTCATCCAGCAACAAGTTTTAACAATTTTGGAATGGCTGTATTTAGCATTCTCTCTCCAGTTTTATTGAATGTCTCAGGTAATATCAAGTAGTGTTTCTTTCGAGTTGCATAGCTATGCTCACTAATATTTCTGTATATTTGGTTAAAGACATTTCTGTGTAATATTCAAAATTTGTATAAATTTTTTACTGCCATAATTCCATGAAAAACTCAACCTTCTTCCAAAGTCTTATCTGTTATGTTTAATTTTTTAATTTAAGGTATGCATCTATTCTGTATATTTTGAATTATATTTAAGTTAGTTTTAGGATGCTGCTCTCCAAACACAAATTCCATGTCTTATGAGAGATAATGTTAATTATAAGTATGTACATTTTAAAATTAGATTGGACACAAAATCTGTTATTCTCAATAGTTTCCAAATGTGTATTCTAATTTTTTACTCACTTCCAAAATGTGCTCAGATTTTGATCGAAAATCACACCTGGAAACTTCAGTTTACAGAATTAATTTTAATTGTGCATTGACAGTTTTTAAAATCATTGTGTTTATAATTGCAACTGTGATACTATATTTGGACTTGGGTTTTTATAATGCGCTGTGTTCTCATATGTAAAACTTTTGTCTTTTCCATTAATTATTAAGACGTTATTATGACACCATTTTTTAAAGATCTCAAATTCTTTTTATTTATTTATTTATTTTATTAATTAATGGTGACAACAATAAGCTGTTGTACACTTATCTTACAATGGTGTGATAAGGTATACAACAATTCACTTAAATATAGATAGATAGATAGAAATTTATTCTACAATTGGGCAAATGATGCCCGGTGGCAGAAAAAAAAAAAAAAATATATATATATATATATATATATATATATATATATATATATATATATATATATATATATATATATATATATATATATATATAGTAACAAAATTATAATTAAATCACAACTGTAGATCATAGATCATATGTATGGAAATATAATGTATATGTATATATAATTATAATAATCACTTAATCAATCATAAATTTATAATTGTCCAGACTAGCCTTGAAGGCGTTCAGGGTTTCCTTTTCTATACAGCGTGCGGGAAGTGCATTTCGGAGTTACAATGAAATGAGAACGTTGTCCTGCCCTTGTTCTTTCTTTCACCAGCTTCATTGTATGACCTCTAAGTCTAGTATCCGTGGCTTTTGTAAAGAAGTTAAATTCAGGAGTGTTATAGTATCCATTCAAAATTTTAAACGTTTCTATAATATCACCCCTGATTCTTCTCTGTTCCAATGTCAGAAATGACATTTCTCTACATCTTCCTTCATAATCAGATTGTTGTAGTTCCCTAGGCATCTTAGTTATTTCCCTTTGTACTTTTTCAATATGTTGTTTATCTTTTTGATAGTAGTTGGATAAACAACATTGCCATACTCAAGTATAGGTCTAATGGATGTTGTATAGATCAGTTTTACAATAGATGGACGCAATGAAGTAAAGCCTTTCTAATCAGATATAGTAGCATATTGGCTTTTTTGGTAACGGCAGCAACTTGGTTATCCCGTTTCAAATTTTGAGTGATAAGAACGCCGAGATCATTTTGTACTGTTGTAGAATTGGGATGTAATTTCCAATGATATAATTAAGATTTGAGATATTTCTTCCTAGGTGGAGGACCATACACTTATTGGGGTTTAAGGGCAACAACCAAGTTTCCGACCATCTCACTACTTTATTGAGGTCATTTTGCAGCATCTGGTGATTCTTTAGTGGACTTGAGAATAGTTTGGTGTCATCCGCATAATAGTTCCAACTTGAAGTCAGATCATCACTGAAGTTCCAAGTATATAGGATGAATAATATTGGTCTGAGTGCAGAACCTTGGGGAACACCACTTGTAACAGCACAGGGCTTCGATAATGTTTCCAATCGCTACCTGGAATGTTCTGTTTGATAAATATTCCTGGATCCACCTTAACAGCTTGCCTCATATACACAAAGATGAGAGTTTGTGGATGAGACGTTTATGTGACACTTTTTCGAAAGCTCTAGCATAATCTAGATAAATGATGTCAATTGGTTGTTTCTGATTCAATTCTTTGGTCCATACATCTAGCAACTGAAGTAAATTCATGGATGTTGACCTTCCAGGGACAAAACCATGTTATTGCTTAGGAATATTATCATTTTTAAGTGCATAATCTAAAAGCCATTCGACAATTACCCTTCCCACGACTTTGCTCACTGTGCTGGTTAGACTTATTGGTCTGTAGTTTATTGGTAACTTTTTGTCTCCTTTCTTGAAAACCAGTGTGATGACAACTTCTTTCCACTCAGACGGCAAAGTCCTTGATTTTAATGACTGTCTGAACATTTTGTTCAGTAAAGGGGCTAGTTGAAGTTTACAATTTTTCAGGTACATGATTGGAATACCAACAGGGCCAGTGGATGAGCTTGCATTCAATCCGCACATTATCTGGGCAGTTTTAATATCTGAAAATTCTATATTATCAATATTATCTCTATATTATCAAATTTTTATATTTCAAATTCTTTTATGTCTTTTCTGCCTTTATTGTTGTCGTTATTTGGTTGTTTTTAGCACATATTATCATTTCATCGTCAATATGTGTATAAAAAACACCACTTTTTTATGTAATTCCTTTAATCATTTACAATATTAGATACAATATCAGTCCAAAGAAGCTACCCTAATCAATGTACTAAACCACACTGAAGGAGACATTGAGAGAAAACTACATAATAACTACAGTATGTGTGGAGCCATTAAAAGACACTTTGTGAAGGATATGGGCAAAATCAAACCTTCATAACATCACACCTAAACCTATGGTTCAGAAATATGGATAATAAAGGAAGGCAACAAGCAGAAAACACAGGCAGCACAAATGACATCCCTAAGACACCTCTTAGGAGTCATGAGAAGGGACAGGTTGAGAATCAAGGACTTCAGAAAAAAACTAAAAACCAAAGATCTAATAGAAGAGATTGAAAAATCACAAAAGAAATGGAGAGAACACATTTGCAGGATGGAGAGTAACAGACTACCAAAACTCATCTGGAAATATAAACCAACTGGAAACAGAGACATTGGAACACCTTTGAAGAGATGGAAAAATCACGAACACCTAAAAGATTAATCTACTAGGTCTACTGAATATGCATAAACAGGAACAGGATTATAACTTGCAGTTCATAATGATGACGATGATGATCAACTACCCTGTGGAATTCCCATGTTAACGATTTACCTTTCACTATAAGTGTTTTTAATTTTTACTCTATAGGATCTCCCATGAAGGTAACTTTCAAATAACTGCAACATTTTCCTCTTACTCCTATTCTCTCTAATGCTTCTAACAATTTTCTAGGGTTTATTATATCATATGCTTTTGACAAGTCAATACTAAAGGCCAAAACATGGTAACCCTCGTGCAATTTCGCATTTAATTGCTTGACTAAATTTCCTAATAATTCTGTGGTACCTCAAGCTTTTTTGGTAAGCAAATAAAAATCTATCTATTATTTGATATTTTTCTAAATAATTGGATAATTTTTTAGATAAGTAACACTCAAAGAATTTGCTTATCGAGTTCAGAATGGAAACTGGCCTATAATTTCATACACTTTGAGTCTGTCCCCTTTATGGATTGGTCTTATAATTGATTCTGTTAAGTATTCAGGGAAAATTCCCTCATTAATGGTGTCTCTTAATTAATAAGTCTCTTAATTATGGGTGCTATTGAGTTGATGTTCTGCTTTATATCTTTCATTGAATTTTATTTACTTCTATAGCTTTATTACTATTCATTCCATGGATTAATGAGTTTGTTTCATTCAATGTTATCTGCTAAGAAGAATGAGTTGCACTGTGTTAATTCTGCATTATCTCATAAAACTTTAAATTACATTTATGCACTAATTTGCTGTTTTGCTGCTGAAATATGTTTGCAAAATCTGTAATTAACTGTGTTTACAGCCCAACTAACCGCCCATCTCTCCATGAAATAATGTTCAGCGACAGTCGCCATGGAGAGAGGTATGGGTGCAGGAAGAGAGGTCTTTTTAGTGGGGAAGTCCCACACACCAGGGATAGCCCATCTTTATCCCTGATGGTGCATAAGACATTTTTCCACTAAAAGAATAAATAAATAAAAATAAATAAATAAATAAAAAATTGAAATTGAATTTATTTACCACAAAATACAGGATAGAGTGTACATTCACACAAAAATCATAATAATGATTATAATCATTTGTACTAATAAATAATAACAAAAGTATTAGTAAACAATTAAAAAAACAAGTAAAACCATCACCATAATAAAAACGGAAAGAACGAAAATAAAATAAAAAGAAGGGAAAAAATAAATAAATTAAAAATAAAAAAAAAATTAAATATCAAAGTCTTAACCTAATATCAATAATAATTTTTGATGAAAACATATTGACATGTGAAGTACACTACAAACACTCTCCAAGTCCTTTTTGCATTTGTTGGAGAGGTACGAGTTATATTTCACATCTTTTGAGAGTTATACTGCAATTAATAATGGTTCACCTGGTAACCCAAACCGAAGATTAATTAAAAAAAAGCAACTGAATTTAAAAACTGACATTAAACTTAAAAATGAAACTGATAAAACTGTTACCAGCTATAATTAACAAACAACAAAATTAAAAAATTGCCCGGCAAAAATGGCAATCTATAACAAGAATAAAATCTACAAATAATAATTTTGAAAAAGAACATACAAGATTACTTGTATGTACCAATTTTTTTATTATTGTCTATTAAGACAATAATAAAAAAATTGGCAACAATAAATCAAAAACCTTGAATACAAATTAAATTACAATTATGATACGCAATGGCAAATGGGAATGACAAACAGAATTTACATTATCAAACCTATAAAATAATATTATCAAACATTTTATAAATCCATTAAAATGACATAACACAAATGGTAAAATAATTCTATAACAATAATGAGGCAATAAACTAACAAAATTTATTATAACAATAAATCAATATATTTATAGGTAATGTAACATTTTTCTGGTTTAATTATGTTAATGATAATGTTTAATGGGTTAATTAGATTAATTTTTGTTGTTGTTATTAGTACATTAATTAGCCTTCTTTTATTTGTTAGTTCTTGTAAGCAATAAATTCTTCTGTCTTACTCCTCTTACTATTTTTGATTGCTTGTTGTACTTCCTTCCCCCCCATTTTTTAGTTACCTTTTAGATGAAATTTCTAACAATTCATCCGGCAACAAATTTAACAATTTTGGAATGGCTGTATTGAGCATTCTCTCTCCAATTTTATTGAATGTCTCAGGTAATATGAAGTCGTGTTTCTTTCAAATTACATAGTTATGCCCACTAGTATTTCTGTTTATTTGGTTAAAGACATTTCTATGTATTTTTCAAAATTTGTGTAATTTTTTTCCTGCCATAATTCCATGAAAAACTCAACCTTCTTCCAAAGTCTTATCTATTAATTTAATTTTTTCATTTAAGCTATGCATCTATTCGGTAAATTTTGAATTATATTTAAGTGAGTTTTAGGATGCTGCTCTCCAAACACAAATTCCATATCTTATGAGACACTCAATCAATGCGAAGTACATTCATTTTAGAATTGGTTAGGTTACAAAATCCCTTATTCTCATATATTTTCAAATACATATTCTGATTTGTTTAGTTAATTCCAAAATATGCTCCCTCAAACTCAGATTTTGATTGAAAATCACACCTGGGTACTTAAGTTTACTTGTAGAATTGATTTTGGATGTGCAGTGACAATTTTTAAAATCGTTGTGTATACAATTATAATTATGATATAATATTTATACTTGTGTTCTGCTAATATGCTTTGTTGTGACATGTAAAAGTTTCGTCTTTTTTCATTAATAATTAATCTCTTATGGCACTATTTCTGAAAAATCTCAAATTCTATTTGTATATCTGTTTCTACAAACAATTGGTATTTATTTGCAAATAATGTTATTTTGTCACCAGCCTATAAATAATAAGATCCGGTTTTTATGTAATTTCTTAAATCATTTACATATTAGGCACAATATCAGACCCAAAAAGCTGCCCTGTGGAATGTTCCCATGTTAACTATTTTTCTTTCACTATATATGTTATCAATCTATAGGATCTCCCATGCAGGTAACTTTCAAATAGTTTTAACACTTCTCTTTTACTACTACTTTCTCCAATGCTTCTAAAATTTTTCTGTGTTTTTTTATATCATATGCTTTTGATCAATACTTAAGGCCATAACATGATATCTCATTCAATTGCAAATTGATAGTTATCTAATATTTGATATTTCTCTAAAAAGTGGGATAAATTTTGAGACATGTATTTTTCAAATAATTTGATAATCAAGTTTAGAATGGAAATTGGTCTGTAATTTTCATACACTTAGGGACTGTCCCCTATGTAAATTGGTCTTATTATTGATGCTTTTACATTTTCTCTGAAACTGCCCTCATTAATGCCGTGATTTATTATTTTCATAATTACGGGTGCTATTGAGCCAATGTTCTGCTTTATGACCCTCAATGTTATTTTATCCATATTTGGAGATTTGTTGCTGTCCCTCCTGTTGATTAATGTGTGTTTCCACTAATGTTATTTCTGGTAGGAAGAATGAGTTGCACAGTGTTGTTTCTACTTTATCTATTAACACTGTTAAATTACATTTATGTTCTATTTCGCTTGTTTGCTGTTGAAAAGTATTTGTGAAGGTATCTGCTACTTTTTCTATTGTATTTTTATTACCCAAGTTCTTAATAACAATATCATCTAATGGGCAGCTACACCTAGCAATTTATTTATAGTATTCCAAGTACTTTTACTGTTATGTTTATTGTTTTCAAATAATTTCTTAAAATGTTCTTTCTTTTGTGTATAAATATGATGAGTTACTGTATTTCATTTCAATTAATTTTATAATCCTTTTTAAGTGCTCCTTATGGTTCTTAATTTTTCTCTGAAATTCTCTTCCATCCCCAAAAGAAGTAATCTCTATGTTTTATTAAGCTATTAATCTCAGAATCTACCCAAGGTTTTATACTCACCTTTTTTCTTGTGTTAGTTGATTCTTTTAAGACCATAGACCTAGTAGATATATTTTTCATTGTCTTATATATTTCGTTTGGTGTTGTGCTTTCAAAATTCATTTCATTTAATTTCAGTAGTTCATTTTGCAGTGTGCTTTTACAGATGTATTCAAATTTTTTTAGTAATTTTATCCACAAACTTTCTTTTATTAGAGATGTTACAGGAAATGCCAATTAAGTAATGATCCATTATTTTACTTTCTAGGATATATGGAATTATGTTTTTTAGATTTCCACTAATTGTAATGTAATCTATACATGAATTAACTTGTTTATCTTTTTTCATTTCCACCCTAGTATTATCCTTAATGCAATGTACTAGCCTGTGATTTAATTAGGTACCGGTATCCAGATAATCAATCGTAATTTTATTTTCATTATTAATGTCTAAATTGCAATCACTAATTAAGATTTTATTCAAGTTCCTATCTGAATTTAGCATTTTATCAAGTTCTTGTAGATAGAAAACTTTGTTATTCTCAGGTGGTCTATATATTACTAAAAAACTTATTCTTACTTTGTTATATTTTCCTTTGTTATATTATCCAGATTTCCTGCTAAAACCTCAAACATATTATTTAGGGCAAATCAACAGGTTCGAAATCGTAAATATCATTCACAAATAACATTAAACCTCCTCCACCTTTTTCTTTTCTTACTTCTATGTATCTATTATACTGAAGAAAGTTATATTCTGAAAGATCATCACTGTTAATACCAATCTCACTTAACACAATCAAATCCATAGTGTAGGCTGTCATTAATCAATCCACAAAATTCATTCTAAAGTTTTTTAATAGATCTTATGTCGATGTGAATGCTGTTAAATTTTTCCTTGTTTGATTCTTTAAAATTATTTAAATTTTTTATATTATACAGAATTTTGGTTTCTTGAATTTCTAGGTTTGTTATAAAAGAATTGTCCATAATTGTTGATTAAATTTACCCAGTGACTGACTACTTAATTCTCTCTAAGTCTTCTTCAGACTTTATTCTTATAATGCCACTTTCCTCATTATTCCTGACAAAACATTTTCCATTTCTTACATAGTTAAATTTGTGATTTGTTGTTGTTGTTTTTTTTTTTTTGACTTACTCTTAGGCTTCCACAGCAAAACCAAATTGTGTCTAGTGAGATTTTCATTCACAAAAATAAAATCATTACTTCCATCTTGAAGCATGTCATTGTAAGTAATTCTTTTTTTCTCTTATTAATTAAAATTTTGTCATCAATCAACATCAATTTTTCGGAATTAAATTTCACTATCATTTTATTCTTCTTGCTTGCTTTTTGGTTAATAATGAATATGACCTCAATTTCTTCTTCTTTCACTGCAGGTTTTGGTTAATAATTTTGGCACATATTTCTTAATGGTATCAATACTACTAGGATTTACTCCATTTATTTCCACATTTCTCTCCAGAAGCTGCTGCTGCTGCTGTTCAATGTCATTCATTCTGTCATATAGTATATGCAAAAACTGATCTTAACACTTTAAACGATGATGGACTGCTGATACACTTACCACATGTATAAATGTTATCCGGAATTACCCCACCACAAACATTACCGAAATGGTAATTTAAAAAATTGACTTTTTATTGCATTCACTACATAAATCATAACTTTTATCAATTATACATTCACAACATACGCATATGTTTGGAAATATGAGATCTGTAGCTTTTTTTAATAAGAGAAGATTCATGATTTAAATATGTTAGGTATAATTTATACCTATTAAAATACTCCTCTACAAATCACAACCTAGTGATTAAGAGGTACTTGACCTAACAAATACGTTTTGAGATACTTGCCTCTAACACTTCTTGGAGTCTGTTCAATTTTTTCGTAATTTGTTTCTTTTAGTTAGTGTTTGATTTGTCTCAGTTCCTTTAATTTAGCTACCACACCATCGTATTTAGCACTTAGGAATTCCATACTTTTTCTTATCTTACCTATAACCAAATACAGAAAATCTATTCTTTTATTAATTTCATCTAGAGTTCCCATAAAGGGGTTTGATGAGTTTAATTGGGTTTTATCCGTTTTATCTTTCATGTTAGATACGTCCTGATCACCCATCCGTCATCTGGGGCATTTCCATTGCTATTTACTTTCTCGTATACGGTGGTCTCTGGTGGCGAAAATGTGCATAAAACCACTTGCTAAATTAAGAGAAAAAAAAACTCTAACACATAGAATAGCCAGAAACCATGTTTTGTGGGTCCTTGATGCCGAAAAACAATTGGAAGCAAAACGTCCGTCCGTCCGTGAACACTACTATACTTTTAGCGCCTCAACCACAAATACGATATTGTCCAAATTGAATATTCCTATGTTGATCTGTCTCTAGTTGAAGCTTCGTAATTATGAAAAACCTCCTTACAAATTTGGGGGTACTTACATGACGTCCCCAGAACATTTTCAAAATTTTCTCAAAAACGGCTCCATATGTTTTCTTTAAATTTCTCGTAAGGTAATACACTTATAAAGGTGGCGTAGGTACGATTTTCACGGTTAACTATGAATTTTCAAAAATTGCCAAAATTTGGATTATTTTTCGGAAACTTTCTACAACTACACAATTGAAGACAGATTTTTCTTTCAAATGAAATTTGTTGTTCATAAATAGTTCTTTCAATTAAGTCGTGTAGATTATTTTGGAAATGTTAGTAGTTTTCGTGCAATATTTGCAATTTTAAAAAATAACAAAAACAATATTTTCTCAAAAACTGTTCAATTTTTTTTCTTTAATTTTTTGGCATGTTTAGTGCCAAACGAACCCTATGCCGTTATATAAACGCCATATTCCTGCATTCTTTTGTTTTTTCAAAACTTTTCAAAATGAAATTTTGCTGACTTGTCTCTCACGTCTGTAAAATTTACATTAAAGGCGATTTCTTCACATTATTATATTTATGAGCACATGTGCTTTAAATAATGTCAAATAAAGTTTCTCGAAAACTCGACAGTTTTCTGTAGAAATGAACACAATTTTCAGAAACGCTGAAACGCCATTTTCTCAAAAATGGCTCCAATTTTTTATTTTCAAATTTTTCCAATATATAGTGCTAATTGCACTGTTTATTATGACGTAAAGGTTTTGGTGTATTCTTTTGATTTTTTCAAAAATTACACAAATGTAATTTTCTTAAAATACCACTCATGCCGTTAAAATGAACATTTCCATCGATTTGTATGCATTATTACATTTGTGATGGAAGTGCTTCAAATGATTTCAAATAAAGTTTTTTGAAACCTTAATAGATTCCTGAGAGCTTAAATTTCTCATTTACAGTAATGCTTAATCGCCATTACCTTAAAAACGACTACGAATTTTTCAATGAAAACTTCTATTTATGACAAGTTTTTATTCTTTAATATTCTTGAAGTAATGATTGAGTTGTACTACTAGGAAAGCAAAAAGTTGAGAAATTGTCAAAAAATGTACTTTGGGCGACGATAGATGGCAGCTGGCCAGAGAATGAAGCACGACCTTAAAGCCAGACCCCACCAAGGAAATTAGAAAAATTTGGTACGAGAAAGTCTGCGCCATTCTGTAGTACCTCTAGTTACTTTTTCGTATACATACGTAATATAACGGGAGTTATATACGCAGTACAGAGTATGTTATGTAATGCAGCGGAAAATCGATTTCGAGATTTCAACGTAAATACAAGTTTTGGAGTCCCCTGATACCGAAAAAGTGGTTCTTTTCAAAACGTCCGTCTATCTGTCTGCCTGTCCGTCAGTCTATCCGTCTGTCCGTCCGTCTGTGAACACTGCTAGCGCCTAAACCACGCTAACGATCTTTTCCAAATTGAAGAAAGCCCTGTCCATCTGGCTCTAGTTGAAGCTTTGAGATTTTGAAAAACATTCTTTAAAATTTGGGGGTACTTTACATGAAGTCCCCCCCCAGACCTTTTCAAAATTTTCCCAAAAATTGCTACAAACTTTTTCTTTAAATTTCTTTTAATACTGTGATGAAGGTGGCATAGACCCGATTTCCATGGTTAACTCTGAATTTTCGAAAATTGCAAAAGTTTGAATTTATTTCGGTGTCTTCCTACAACTACAACATCGAAGACAGATTTTTCCTTCAAATGAAATTTGTTGTCTACACCTAATTCTTTCATAAAGGTCATGTAGATTTTTTTAAAAATTGTAGTAGTCTTCGAGCAAATTGCGTGCAATATTTAATTTTAAAAAATTACAAAACAAGATTTTCTCAAAAACGGCTCCAAATGTTTTCTTTAAATGTTTGGTACGAATAGTGCGCAACGAACCCTATAGTATGACAATAACACTATATTGGTGTATTTTTTTGTTTTTTCCTTACAAAAATGTAAAATGTAATTTATTTTGACTTCTCTCACGTCGGTAATACTTGCTTTAAAGGCGCTTCCGTCACATATTTATGAGTGTTATGTTCAAGAAAACGCACTAATTTTCCCAACAACAAGTTTATTTACATACAAACAGAAAAAATACAATACTGGTCAGAAAATAACTGTCTAATGCGCTCTCTACCAAAACCACTGTTTCACCAATACTATGTCTCCCACTCAGTCTGCTCCGTCTTTTTCCATTTTCCCCTCGCCAGTAGCCCTGGCAAGGCGGGAATTTATTCATTAATTAGGGATACAATAAGCTCCAACCGATTAGGTTTTTGGAGCTGCGGGAGGGCGATAACTTAAAAATACTAATTAAAACTAATCTTAACCTAACTAAAACTACATGGCCTCTTTGAGCTAGTCTGCTCCGTCTCTGGCGGCGCCCCCATATCAAGCAGACGGCGCCGTAGCCTCGCTTCACGGCCACCGGCTCGCCGGCTAGCTGATTGTTTCCTATTGGCCGGGCGTCTTTGCCGGTCTGATGCCCAGCCGCCGCCGCTGCCGCCTCGCGCCGCTTTAGGTGCGCTCTTCAAATTTATCACACAGCCGTAACAATGAGTACATTTGCTTTAAATAATGTCAAATAAAGTTTCTCAAAAACACAACATTTTCTGTAAAAATGAATTCAAAATCCCGCTATTTCAGAATCGCTCAAACGCCATTTTCTCAAAAATGGCTCCAACTTCTTTCTTCAAACTTTTGCAAGGGGTAGTAGTAATGGCACTATTTAATATGACGTAAAGTTCATTTCGGTGTACTCTTTTGTGTTTTAGAGAATTATACAAATTTATTTTTTGTTCAATATCTCTCACACCGTTAATATGCACATTTCAATGGATTTGTGTACATTATTGAATTTGTGAGTGGGAGTGCTTGAAAGGACATCAAATGAAGTTTTTCCTAACTTCCATAGATTCCTGTGAAAAAGAGCTTCGAATTTCGCATTTACAGTAATGCTTAATCGTCATTTTCTTAAAAACGACTTCAAATTTTTCAATGAAAATGGCTATTTAAGACGAGATTTTAGCCTTGTTTAATATTCTTAAATTAATATTTTGTTTCTGCTATTTGGAAACCAAAAAGATGAGAAAATTTAAAAAAAAAGTAATTTGGGTGGCAATAGATGGCAGCAGGCAAGAAGGAGGGGCATGACTGATCAGTACCAGTCTACAAAAAGGAAATTAGAAACCGTTACTACGAGAAAGTCTGTGTCATTCTGTAGCACCTCTAGTTAACTTTATTTTTATTGATCCGTTCCAGAAAAGAATTCTCCTAGACTTCGTTGAACTGTGAATTTCGGCACAATGCTGTGTATTAGGACAGTATTATACAGCATTATAGCATTACAGCATTACAGCACAGGTATTGTATAGCTGTGGACGTGACGTGGTGGAGAGGGACACAAGGTCAGGCACTTATCGTTGTTTTTCACTTTTTATATCCTCTTTTGATTCCTTTCTCTTTCTAACACTAATTAATTATGCTTAGTTTTTTCCCAAAAACACTTTATTATGTCTACTACGCCAAAAGGATTACACCCACACTTAATTTTGACTACGAAGTCGGCAACGGCACTCACCTCCTCCATCTTGATTTTATATTGATGATGATGATAATAATAATAATAATAATAATAATAATAATAATAATAATAATAATAATAATAATAATAATAATAATAATAATAATAATAATAATAATAATGGGATGGGAGAGATAGGACCTTTGTTCGGGGTCGGCTCAACACTGGTCCTCACCATCTCCAGGGAGAATCGGAGGAGTGCCTGCAAGATCTTTGCCTCTGATGATGCTACATCCAAGACCGTCTGTGCGTGGTGAAGAGCCACATCCTACACGATGTGATCCTGTTTACGCAGAACACGGCGGACCTAGAGGAGTAAACCTAGAAAAAAATCGCTAATCCGTAGGTGAAACAACCATGCTGAGCGGATGAATGGCGGAGGGGAAGAAGTCTCAAATGGTGAACTCCAGGGCACGGCACATCCTGGTTTCAAAATATCGCCATTTCTTGGCAAGCGGGGGTCTTCTAAGTGTGACCAGCAATTTCCCTAGCTGCTCGTAGAATCATCCATGGAAACTAGAAACAAAAAACTCTCGTTTACTCACCGTTAACTCAGCGGACTTTCTGAGAACGAGTCAGCGTTCAGTGGTAATCCAGGCTAACTCTGATTCATAAAACTCTGGAGATAATAGTAATACTTCCCTCTCCCATTGTGTTTCACAGGACTCTTCTGCTCCAGTGACGCCGGGAAAGGACGGACACAACAGCGCATGAGATGGAAAAAAGAAATAAATACATTTATTATGTGCAACTATTTCATAATTACAAAACTGGAAATGGACAGGACGGCATATAGAGATATACTTCTAGAAACATTTCAAATAGAATATCCAGATGTACCAACTACTGTACAGTGGCTTTCGGACCAACGGCGAGCCATCCAAAGACACACTCTTCTCCCAAACAAAGAATTAGAGCAAATCAAAGATTCAATAATAAATTCGCAAAACCAATGCCAATCATCCGATATTTCGGAT
This sequence comes from Teleogryllus occipitalis, assembly GCA_011170035.1. Classification (NCBI taxonomy): domain Eukaryota; kingdom Metazoa; phylum Arthropoda; class Insecta; order Orthoptera; family Gryllidae; genus Teleogryllus; species Teleogryllus occipitalis. Next base: position 88,499 of record BLKR01002968.1, read on the forward strand.
TGAAAATTAAATCTAAGTGGAGAGTAACCACATCCTAAATGATAACTGCGACTCCAATAACACTGAAAGCACTAATAAACCCTGGAAAGATAAAATTTCGGATGTTTTCTGGACTACAATATCTGAATATGAAACTAGAGCACCAGATCAGAGGCCAAGAATACCCAAAGTTTATACATCCAAAAAAGTAAACCAAATAATTAACTACATCAATTCCCAAATAATGCCAGTATACCTATCAGATACCACAGATCTCCAGAATTTCTACACTGGAATTTATTGTGCTGCTCTCACAACAACTGCAACTCTGGGGATTAAAATTCCAGATCGTGACAACACCTAATAATCCCGTATTCATCAACGAAAATTCATTTAGATCAGACTAAATCGCAAAATTGAAGAACTTAGAAAAGTCGTTGGGACACTAACTGCTTACGTGAACAACGGAAAACCGCTAAATACAAGAACAAACATCCAGACCGAGGACAAATTGAAATCTTCTGGAGGAGTATTTCGTCGGTACTCTTATCACAAAACCTTCTCCCTGGATGCAGGATGAAAGAAAGAGACATAACAACATACGTCTAATGGAATCATCACACATCAGCACAGATTATATAAAAAACTCGCTCAAGAACTCATAATTGGAAAGCTCCAGGATGTGATGGAATTAAAAATTGCTGGCTGAAAAATTTACATTTACACATTCCATTTTGGCTGATCTCTTTACACATGCGATTAAAGAACACGGAAATTTACCGTCATTTTTCACCTAAAGAATTACTTATCTGACTTCGAAAGAACAACTATCAAATGACCCCACCAAATACCGCCCAATAACATGTCTCCCAACAATCTGTGAGAAACTTTTCTCACAGCCATTATCAACTAAAATCTATGAACATTTAGCCAAGAACAAACTTATGACAGAGGAATAAAAAGTATGTACCAAGTTTTCAAGAGGTTGCAAAGAACAATTAACAATTGACACAGTAATTCTTAAGCAAATTAAACAAAATAAAAGACCTTCACATAGCCTATATAGACTACAAGAAGGCTATTGACAGCATCCCACACTCATAGCTTCTTGAAATTCTTGATATTTATAAAATAAATTCCGAAATCCGAAACCTTATTCAGATCACAATCACGACTTGAAACAACGAGACGCTCTTGAGGAATGGTACTTCAGAGATTGTGACTGGTACTATTCCAATTAAAAGAGGAATCTTTCATGGTGACTGAGTGCACTCTGGTTTTGCATGGCTTTTAATCCGCTAAGCAACATGTTAAATAATGATGAAGGAGTTGCAATAAGGTACCAAACAAAAACAAAATGCTCTTTCAGCTACCTCTGTTATATGGATGATATAAAACTAGATGCTCCTTCAAATGAGAACATCCAAAGTCTTCTAGAAACTGTTTAAATATTCTCAAATGATTTTCACATGGAACTAGGCTTAGATAAATGTCGCACTCTGCATATTATATGCAGAGTGCGACATATATTATACATATGTGCAAAAAGGTAAAATTGATATAAGAGAATTTAATGAATTAACAATATCTAATCAAGAAAATAGTGAACTTTACAAGTATTTGGGAATAATGGAAGCTGTGGGAAAAAAGATTCTCTTGTTAAAAACTCCCTTCAGTTGGAATTAAAAAATCGTCTACATCAACTGATGAAAAGCCACAGGGAAAAACCTTGTAAAAGCCATAAATGCCTATGTAATCTCTGTTCTTACGTACAGCTTCGGTATTATTAAATGGACCTCAACTGACATCCAAAACCTTCAAAGACTAATTCGTACCACAATGACAAAATATAAAAAACATCACCTCAAATCTTGCATAGAGAGGTCTATGATGCCGAGAACTCTGGGAGGGAGAGGCATAATTGACATCCAGAAACTACACTCAAAACAAATCACTTCACTCAGAGAATACTTTCTCAATAAATCAAAATTGTCATTGATTACAGAAAGCAATTTTGTTAGCAGATAAAAATCCACCCCTCTACAACTGAAACAGGTCTCTCTTCCAGAAACTACCTTTCAAACAAAAAAACAAAAGCAAGACCAGTAGTCAGAAAAACAAAATCATGGTAAAATCTCTCAAGCCTTTCACGATCCATGCACAGACTTTTCAGCCTCTAAAAATGGATATCAGACGAAGATTTATAGGCTGAAACCAAGGGTTTCATGCTAGCCATTCAAGATGAAGTTATTCCCATCCGAAGCTATAGAAAACAATACCAAAAGGATACCAAGGTCCAATCTGATAAATGCAGCTGATGTAACGTGTGGACGGAAAATAAAGATAACATCATTTCAGGATATGCAACGCTGGCACAGACAGATTACACAATGCGTCATAACCAGATCGCTTCCGTTATACACCAAAAAATTGTAACCAACCATAAACTTAGTGATCATCATGCCCATTAATACACATACAAACCTGAACCTGTGTTGGAAAATGAAAAGATCAGAATTTATTTCGATTGCACAATTTTGACGCACAAGACTCTAGAACATAACAGGCCAGATATTGTGATAACTCTCAAGGAGCCAAAAACTACTTTTCTTATTGATGTTGCAGTCCTTTCCTACAGGAACATGAAAAAACCATTCTCGGAAAAAATAAGGAAGTATAGCAATCTGGCATATCAAATCAAAGATCATTGGAAACAGGACCAAGTATTCATTCTCCCAATAATTATCTCCAGTAATGGACTCATAGTGTAACGTCGTGGGTAGGGATCTACTCCACAAGGAAACAGACACGAGTGAGGTATATACAATTTATTTACATTGATTTATGTACACTGTTTACAGACCTCACTCTAAGGTGTTTGTCGGCTACCTGCCGCAGCCCCCTTCTCCTAACACGCGCCTTGCGGCCGCGCCTGCGTTTAGCCAACTCGGCCGACTTGCAACTTGGCACCTGGTGTGCCTCGGCAGACACTCTGCCCCGAAGTATCGAGCATACTTCACAGTGTTCGAGACTCGAACACCCACACGTGCCTGCAGCACTTCCGCGCCAGACTTGGCCGGACAAGTTTTGCGGTGTTTAGCCGCGAGGAAACCAGAAACGTTACCCCACCCAGGGCTTCTGCGACAGCCCTTTTATATGCTCGAGTCACATGATTTCCGCGTCATCTTTCCCCCCACGCACTCGTCTTGAGGCGTCTACTACCGCCGTTGCCATTTGCACCCGGCACCTACAAGCCCTCTCCCTTTTTGGACTTTCCCTGAAGGGTTGGCCTTTGTTTGGAAGCCTATTTTTGGCTCCCTCATCCCCATATCTTGCAACTTGTCTCTCCGGAGCAGGGAGTGAAGTCTATGACGCTACAATAGAAAAACACGTCAAAGAAAACCTTCAAAAACTTGACATCCCTCCACCTCTTTTAAAATTAATGCAGAAGTCTGTCATTTTAAATACTTGCTGCATTGTCCGGAACTTTCTAAATTCAGAATCTTAAATAAATAGCAAATAACACACTTGGCGAAAAGCCCGTTATTTGAGAACCAGGTATTCCTGGGAATCAGCAATGTGTAAACATAAATAATAATAATAATAATAATAATAATAATAATAATAATAATAATAATAATAATAATAATAATAATAATAACCGTGTGGTGTCGTGGATTTTAGTAAAATAGCACCACGTGACCTCCCTCTGTCGTAGAAGGCGACTAATCGGAGCAGCAGTCCTCTGTCCCTCCCTAAACATCCTAAAATTCCCACAAACTTGGTATGTCATTGCTTCCACTTACTTGTGGCACATTTCTGTTTTCTGTCCTGTAGGCCAATCTTCGTATCGGCCAACTCTTGTGTTTCCGACCGCGATGCTAATAGGTTGCGAGGTCCAGGTCGTCGTTTCTATTCTTATCTTCTATTCTAACCCTAATCTTGACTGTCCCGCTTATTTGCTTCCGTTTACTTTTTAGCTGATAGGAGCTCAAAAACACTAGGGGAAGGCGACCCCGAAGAAAAAAACTGGATGGAAGGTCTTTCAGGATCAACCTTTACGGTGGCCATGGATCGCACTGGATCAACCATCGGAACCGTCGGTCGGTGGTGAGCAAGCAGGCCACCGGGCGTCGTCATCCAGCGACTGCAATGCCAAGGGTGCGAATCACTCGGCTCCCCGAGCAGATATTGCCACGAGTGATAGCAAACTTCGCGGGACGCGTATGGAAGTTTGCGATCCCAAGGTTGAGAGATCCCTTAAAAACCCTCGTCCAGAAAAAGGTCCTCACTTCAGAGCGAAAAGAATGAGAACTGGAAGAACCGTAAACCCTGATGACTTGTTCAAGAACACAACAGTGGTATCAAAGTACCTTACAGTTAAAAGAAAAGAAGAAAATTTTGAAAAAGTAAGTCCATTTCCAATAGAAAAGTGTATTAGCACCTGTGCTGGATCTGCCTTAAGAAAAATAAAGAAAACTCCATCTGAACTCTTAGTAGAAATATTTAATAATAATCAAGGCCAAAAGTTACTGAAGTTGACTATCGAGAGGTACTATCGAGATTGAAGTAAATGCTCATGGTACGCTGAATACCTGCAAAGGTGTTGTAGTTTGCAGTGACTTACTAAACTGCAGAAAAGAGGGGAAAACTCAAGAACCGGATTCTCAAGGAGTCATTGCATGTCGTAGGCTAACAATGAGGCAGGAGGGGCAGATATTTCCTTCAGCATCCCATGTCCTGACATTCAACCGTACTACGTCGCCAGAGAAGATTAAAGCTGGCATTCATCGTATGTTTATTTATTTCATTTATTTATTTATTTATTTCACGTCAAAAAACAGTTAAAACTGCGAATGATGTGCTATGGGGAAAAGTGAATTGTGTGCACATTTTCAAAATTCTGTGATCCCTACACTAAGTCATATACAACTTAAATTTAATAAAAAAATAATAAAATAAAAATAAATAAATAAATAAACATTTTAAAAAAGCTCCCATGTAATAAAATCTATTTTCAAGGATAAATAAGCAATAAATTTGGCTCTTATCCATGTTGTCCTTCGGAATAATAATTCCTGCCGCGACAACATGGAAACGATAATTTGAATAATTCTATTTCCCACTGAATTCAAGAAGACGTGCACAGAAAATGAAGTTACATTTATGTCCAGAAGCAAAACAAGGGGCCATCTCAGCATTTTCTCAATGGATCAGGGAAACTGGACGAAAAACCTGATCGAGATGGGGGTCATTGACCCGGAGGCTGTAGTACAATAGTTGTTACAGGTTGTTTATACACATTTATACAGTCCAATTGGTAAATAATGCATTATGTATCATTGTTAAAATTAATGTTACTTTTCTTGTGATGCTCAGTATAGTCTCTAATTGTATAGAAACAGTTATGCAGCAGAAACGATTTCACTTGGGGTTTAAACTTTTCTATCGAATTTAATCGTTTAACGTCATCTGACAAAGTGTTGTAAAATAATGTACATGTATTGTATGTGAATTTTTTGTAATGAGCTGTTGATACTGTCACTTGATGAATTTGATTTCTACGTCGAGTGTTATAGTAATAGACATCGGCATTTTCTGAAAATATATTCCCACCCTTAAGCAAGTCATTTTTGACAAAAACCACTGATTCGTAAATAAACAGACACGGTAATGGTAAAATTCCTAGATTAATGAAGAGAGGCTTACATGAATCACGTGGGTGGGATTTGGTTATTATTCGTACAATTCGTTTTTGTAATCTAAAAGTGGGAGCTATAAGATGTATTTCCCCAGAATATTATGCCATATCTCAGGCGGGAATGAACATTCGCGAAATATACACAACGAGCAGTATGACGGCTGACTGAATTTGCAAGAATTCTGAACGCGTAGCATAATGAACTTAATTTTGTGTTCAATTCATTTAAATGGACGTTCCATTTAAGGTTTGACTGAATTGAGAGACCTAAAAATTTTGTTACCTTAACATCAGTCAACGGTACACCGTTCATTTTCAGTGGAGCACAGAATTGTTTATTTGAAATGGAAAACTGCATTAAAACCGTTTTCTTTTCGTTTACTATTAATTTGTTATTTTGGAACCAATTTGAAACATCTGATATTGTACTATTTACGGTTTCTTTATTGCAAAGGATGTTCGTATCATCTGCAAAGAGAACCGTTCTTCCGTTTCGAATCGTCGAGGGCATATCGTTTACGTAAAGTAGGAACAGAATAGGGCCTAAAATCGATCCTTGAGGAACTCCACGTGCAATGGGCAAAAAGTCGGAAATGTACGTGAATGTTCCATCATTTCAGTAAGGTATTTCAACTCTCTGAGATCGTTGTTTAAGGTACGAACATAACCAATCTAGAGCAATACCACGGATTCCATATGAAGGTAATTTTGAAAGTAAAATGTCATGATCAATGACGTCAAAAGCTTTTGAGAGATCTAAAAATAATCCAATAGGTGCCTCGTTTTGATCCATTGATGAGGCGACATCTTTAAGAAAAGAATATATAGCTGTTTCCGTTGATTTTGATTTTCTAAATTCATGTTGGCAATCTGAAAGCGCGTCGTGTTTACTGAGAAAGGTTTCCATTCGTACGTAAAAAAGTCTCTCTAATATTTTTGAAAAAACTGGTAGAAGAGAAATGGGCCGATAATTTTGAATTTCATTTTTGTTGCCTATTTTGAAGAGCGGCTTAATTTTAGCTGTTTTGAAAATATCTGGAAACGTTCCGGTGCATAACGATGAATTAAATATGAGTTAACGGGTGTGTAATGGCATACGCACATGTCTTTAACAAAGAATCCGGGAATTCACCTAAACCGGACGAATATTTATTTTTTTAGTTTATCGATTATTTTGAGAATTTTATAGGAAGAAGTTTCGGAGAACGAACATCGTGTCTAAAATTTTGGGTGAACTGTCTGTTTTTGAATTTTGTGGCTGAAGACCCTTAGTGAGATCGGCAGCAATTCTCGAAAAGTATTGGTTAAAGAGACTAGCCACTGTTGGCGGATCGTTCACATTTATATCGTTATATTTTAAAACCACATTCTCTACGGGGTTCCTAGATGATTTGGTAGTATTTTTTATTATATTCCACATTGCTTTTGTTTTGTTATTTGAGTTCAAAATATCCTGATCGTTTTTCATGATTTTAGGTTGCCTTATGACTTTTCGTAACAGTTTTGTATTTTTTAAAGTAGATAAGGAAATCTTGAGATACGTTATGACGTTTAGAAATGGAGGAAAAAATTTCACTTGTTTTTACAAGATGTCCTAATCCCTTGTGTTATCCAAGAATTTCTTTTCCGTGAAATATTAAATTTTCTTTTTTGAAAAGGAAAGCAAGTGTTAAAATGAAATGAAAGAGTTGAAAAAAAAGAATTATATTTGTCGTTTGTATCAACAGTATTATAAACCGTTTCCCATGACTCCTGCATCAAGTAATCAATGAATAATTTTATTTTCCTTTTTGTAAACAATCTAGTAAGTAAGTTTTGTAAACAATCTCCAGGTTTTCTAAGAACAAAGTATAATCTGCAGTTCTCTTTGTTGGAAGTCTGTAGATGCAAAGTATTATGACTTTTAGTGAAGTAAGATGTACAACAGAAATTTCGAAAATATTTTCAATGGAATACACATTTAATTCCGCCAAGGAGATAGAATCAATATTATTTCTAACGTAAATACAGGAACCCCCATACGTAGGACCTTTATGCGATTCTCTCTCTCTGCAATAAAAGCCTGCGAGGTAAAAGTTTTGAATTTGGAAAATGCTAAGTTCATTCAGAGATAACCAATGTTCTGTAAAGCAAAGAACATCCATTTGATTTAGATCGCTCTGTAGAGCTTCCTCGATAAACTCAGTTTTATTTGAAAGGCATTGAACATTATGGTTCAGAATGTTTATCGTTTGCATATACCTTCACGAATGTTTTTCTGCTGCATCTGATTGTAGTTGCTATATATTTACTCCATTTTTACCTCGAGTGCGTGGTCGAAGGTTGTAGAGTGTCCCGGCAGTGACAGGTTGTGAGGAAGATGGGGCATCAGGTGTAGATGAAGTGGTAGTGGGAATGAGAAACGGGAGTAGGTTCAGAGGAAGAGGCAACAGGGTTCGAAATAAAGGTGGGGTGGAGAACGTAAGGAAGGTGAAAGGGATGGATTTTTGGCAGGAGACTGCGTAGGACTGGAGTTGATGATGTACTGTGCAAGCTTGTTACCGACTGCATGTTTTCCAGCAAGGTTCATGTGAAGACTATGCCGGGTGAAGTGTTTTGCTGAGAGGAAATTAATTTACAAAGTGTGACATTTGTTTCTCTCAGCTGCAGTTGTAATTGTTGGTTTGCGTGCTTAAGGCTAAATGTACCGACACTAGTTCCATTTGTCGCCACCACGTGGCAGCACCAAAATAAGCAAAATTTACTAGACCGATAACGTCTGAACAAATTGTCCGATTTTCGATCTGTAAACGGCATTGGACTCCTTTTTAAAATAGAATTCACGCTACGATGCCGTTTTTTCAAAAAATATTTCCAAAAAAAATTTTAAAATGATTTCTCATAGTTTCGGGAAGAAATTAAAAAATGTGGGCTTATAGCGCGATGACGACGTGCTTCCTGAATCCAACGCCGTGTCAATCATGCAAATCGGATGAATAGGAGCGGCGTAAAGTGCAATTTCGGAAAAAATTCCTGACCCCCCCTTCCCGCAGTGAACTTGGAGTGAGCATTCGCAACGATATTCGAGAACAACTGTCCCAGTGCCATATCGGATTTGGAAATCCCGGAACCCCTCCCCCACGGCCACTTTAGCCTAGCCATTCGCGGTGGGCGCTGAAAGAACGCCCGCCCGGTGCCTAGAGGTTCTCACAGAGTAACAACCTGCTCCATGGTTTCACAATGGGCAAACTGAATCAGACCTGTAGAGATATTTCAAGATTTTCACCGTGAAATATAAAGATGGAGTCTCACAATTGTTATAAATCTTGGAAACTCAGTCATCGAAGTGAAGATTCGAAGGATTATATAGTACGAGTATATACACTTTACCTTCGATTCCTCTCCATTCGCGTGATTATTATTATTATTATTATTATTATTATTATTATTAATAATTAATAATAATAAAGTCCTAATGTTTCGTTCTTTTCAAGTATTATATTTTTCTGCTAAGAAAGCTAAGGATAAAAGTCAGAGAACTCAGCAGGGTATTCCAGCGTAGACCAAGACAAGATAAAGAAAAGTTTCTTCAAGAAATATAGCACGTCATACGCAGTTTTTAACTGTGTTTTGACGTTAAATAAAAAAATAAATAAAAAAAAGAAAAATGCAATGAAGTGGAAGAACATAACAACAAAAGGAAACCTAAAGAAATGTTCCAGGTCATTCGAAATATGACCAGGGAGTGTAAACTGGCAATGAGGAATAGGCAGGGACCGAAAAGGTATTAGATACCGGTAAAATACCGGTATTTTACATACCTTTTTCAAATACCTATGTTCTTTTATACCGGTAAAATACCTCTATAGGACGTCTATAACGGTATGGACGTCCATAAAGGTTATAAGGGTATTATACCTGTATTTTCAATGAAAAACAATAGCTTACCATCCATAAATGTCGACTAAATAAGTTATTTTAGTTAATAATATCTCACAAAATGTTTATTAAACTAATATACTTTTATAATTGTTATTTATTGTTTGAATTATTATCTTGTTCATATATAACACTCGGTTACTAATAATTAACGAAACGCGAATGATTCCACTAATTCTTGTATAGTAAATATTGTAACCGCTTGTCGTCGGCTACATTTAAGACCAACCAAAAAATAGAAGCGATAATACCCGACATCATGCCCTACACGTAGTTTCTATAGTGGCGAAGGGACACGCGGAAGATACCGGAATGTAAAAGCTTTAATAAAAGGTAAATGCCTGAACATTTTTCATGGAATTACTTACTGTGAAATGTCACGAGATTACATGAAATTTAAAATGAATATTAAACAAGAATGCAACGAATGAAAGAACGACAGTGGTAATAGATCGAAATGAATTTGTAAAACCACGTTGCTTCATTCTCGTTGCTAGAAAATGGAGGATTATTGTAACATAGGACATGTTTTTTTCTTTGTTACAGCTTTTATTTTATTTTATTTTATTTTATTTTTTGAATTTCATTTTGGAAATCCTATTCTAGAATTTTGAGAATTCTTAGAAGTATGGTTTATCCAACAACTAGCTTGACTTTTGCTATTACGAAGTCATAACTTGGAGTTTCGGACTCGCATTCTGATGCGACCATCGCCTCTGTGAAAGCTGTGGTAAAACTTCGCTGAACAACGAGTAGACGGCGCTCGGAAATATTCCGATTTCGACGCAACAGGCAGCGCACGGACCGTTGCAGAAGAACGATGACCTTGAGGCGTGAGCATCGCTCGACAGGCGACTACACAGCGCGGGACCAACTTGGGGAATTCGCCGGTCGTGAGTCACATAAAAACAGAGAGAACATTCATTAAATTTCAGTCTGGAAAACTTCTAAGATAGAATTATAATTATACTAGCTAAAACGTTGCAATGTGAGCTTCCCTCAATAACAGACGTTGATCGGGCAAGTTTCATTGAACATTGGTCTTGCTAGCCAGTAAATTCATTTCTTTTCTACAGTCGTAAGAGGAATCAGATCAGAGTAATCCTTGTGTTTAATGATAAAAGTTGTTCTTGTACATAATCATTTATCTAGATTCATATGTAATTGATTTAATGCTGTTTCAAACCATTTAAGAGAAATTGCCTGTGTGAAATTTTGAACAGGAGTGAAAGCCGTTCAATTATTTCTTTTAAAGTATTACTTCATGGACAGTCAAAAGACGTTATAAAACAAAATTTCGTACTGAAAGGCTACGTAGAGGCCGAATGTCAAATGTGAATATTAAGTGTAACATTATTAATGATTTAAAAGGTATTAGAGAATTTTGAGTATTGTTTGTACGTATTTTTTTTGCAGGATGAGTATTTGAACTGTGATTTGTGTGTCTCATAAATGATATTTTTGTGAAGTGTACATATGTATTTGTTGCTTGTTTCTTGTAAACGGGGATCAAAGTTATTATCGCTTTAGTGAAAACTGCAGTTTAGGTAGGGAACTAGCTACCATAGTTTAACAAAAAAGTGAGAACATAGGAGGATATGTGAACTCCATTGTACAGAGAATTTTATTCGTTAGAATACATGTTATCTGTTATTTAAAACTACAAAATTGTGTTTGCATGTTATTTGATCATTAGTTTAGCAAAGACGAACCCACCACCGATAGGGAATTTTATCCATTGATTGAGGTATTCCCAGGTTTGCGTGACGGTGTAACCACACGTCACGAAATAAGTAAATGGTAGATTTACTTTAGTAATTCGGCGTACTACCAATCAGGAGGTAGGTACGTGACGGTTACAATATAATCTCCACTTCGTCACAGCACAATGTTCTCGCCCACTGAAAACTGCTCACCGCCCTCTTCCTACGCTTGGGCATATCGAATTGTCCTAGTGTAGCACGCAGCCCGCCGAAGAACGCGGCGAGATGTCTGCAGAGGTCAGAAAAGTCACGCTATCAGAACAGCAGTGTGCCAGAGGTGCGACCCTGCTTCCAGCTCAGAAGGGTGACTACACTTGAGCGCGTGCCCTGGCGGCGCTGGGCTTGGATAGAAAGGAGCGCGAAATGAGGAGCAAACATTCAAAACGTGACATGTCCACTTTACTCCTTTTCGAGAAAACGCAAAAATGTTATGTCATCAAAATTATGCAGATGTTTTATTTATACTTAATTCTGAATTATGTAATAATGATAGCTAAATATATTATTAATATAAAATTTAAATATTCTATGAACTTACATTTAAAGAAAACATTTATGTCAACTGGTAAAAAAGGAAGCCTGAACATCAACGGAGAAGTGATATACATGGCAGGCGAAGTTAAATACTTATGAATTAAAATAACAAATTCTGGATACTGTACAGAAAAACTAAAGAGAGGAATCTATATATTTAAAAAAATAAGGTATTTTGCCATGGCTTCGTTTAGAGCTTCTACTGAACCGATTGTAGTATTTTTTCCTTTAAATGAAAGAATGTGATCCCTAGATGTGTTATCAGATATTGTTTGTGTTGATTCACCAACATTTAGTGTGTAAATTAATTAATTAAATATTTCTTTAATAGTACGCTTATCAATAGTCAATTGTTTTCTTCCAAAGGGTGGCTGTTTCAAAATCGATATATATGAGTCGATATATGAGTCGACAGCGCCACTTCATGGTGGCGCTGTTTGATGTTTTGTTTTGATTGTTGAGATTTGTTTACAATTCATCAAGGTTTTGTTTCAGTGTAATTATTGCATTGTGGCGTTGACAGTTTGCATGTATTTGCTTTTGTGGTGAATTTTGTAGAGAACATTTGGACAGTGTGTTTTGCTCGGTTGTACTGAAGTAGTGAAGTTGTTCACAGGTTATGTCGAATTCCGAATCGTTGCCCACGCGTCCCAAAAGACGCAAACGTACATTAACTGGACGCAGGGAAAGAGAAAGTCAGCGTAAGTGTCGTGATAGTGAGGTCACTTCGTTTTCTGCTGGGTCGTTGCCTATGAAATGTCAGTTTTGTTCTGCTTTGCACTTCGCATGTGAGAAAAATTCTGCAAACGATTTACTCTGTGTTGCTTAAATGGGAAAATAAGTTTACCTTCAGGCGATATGCCAGAAGAAATAAAAATTGTATATAGGACATGATGACACATCAAAAAACTTTAGAAATAATATCCGTCAGTATAATAGTGCTCTTTCTTTTGTGCAATTTGGCACCGATATTGCATTGCCACCTGCCCATGGGCCATACGTGTTCAAAATTTTGGGAACTCACATCACAGAACATCGTTATACCCTGAAGATCCAAACAATGCAACGTATTGTGAACATTAGTCTGGTCACATTATTTTACATTTATCTCAGATCTCACCGTCAAATTTTGACGGGTTTTCACTAGTAATTTTAGAAAAAGCAGTGGAACGAAAATTACACAAATTCATAAAATATGTAGGCATATCAAGTGATTGATTTCTAAAATTTTAGGTCCCGGAACGCGCTCAAAATGATTTATTAATTTAATAGAAATAATTATATATTTATAATATAATGTAGTAATTATCAGCGAGATACAGGAACGCCGCTCCGTCGTGTTCCGTCAGACATCAAGCCTTGCGTAAGACCAAAATCCAAATAATCGAGAAAATGGTATTTCTAATCCTGTTGTGTGGGTGTAAAAGCTGAACATTGAGATAGGCCGAAAAAAGGAAGATGCTTTTGAAGTATGGACACGGAAGAAAATATTAAACGTACAATGGGAGGGCAAATAGATAAATGCCGAAATTTTGAAAAGAAAACAGAACTTTCTCTAAAAGCCAAAGCCAAAAAATGGAAAATAAAATATTTTTGACATACTATGAGTCGAACAAAATCTCTAGAAAAGGATATTATGCTTGGAATAATAGAATGAAGCGGAAGAAAAGGGTGTAAGTGGCACAATTGAATAACTAATACACAATATCACAAACAAAAGGAAAAAGGCAGTTCGAGTCCGAGTGAGCAATGAACAAATTGCTAGCATCCTATTGCTGTGTATATCCAGATAGGTCTAACAAGGGATGGCTTGCGATCTATGTTCTAGTACTATTTCTCTGCGCGTTCAGACCCGCGAAGAATTGGGACCTGCAGATGAAAGGAGAGATGCTCACAGCCGCTGCTTGACCGGGACTGGAGCCGACAAATAGACATCATCGCACTGAACAGTGTGTTTGATACCCGCAGTCTTTCATGCGTACATTCTGCCATTATTAGGGAAGAACTCGCTGAATTATCGGCGCGTCCCCTCCCAGTTTCGGATAGCAAGAAAAGCGAAGGAATGATGCTCAAGTAATACAAATGCAAATATCAATGTTCAAAATTAAAACATCTTTAAAAAACCTGGTTTAGAAACATCGATCAAGTTCGTGCGGAGATAATTTGTTTTGACAGTGGCCGTGATTGTTAATTTATAATTACGATTTAGACAAAACGGCAAAAGAAAGTTTTCAGGCTTAGTTTCGCTGTTATTCTTTTTACTATCGCCCAGGGTCATCTTATGGAGTCACAACTTCCTCAAATGGGTACACGAAGGTGGGTGAGAGACCTTACACCTAGAGTGCTTGCGTTGGCCGCCTCTGTGCGTACGGTAGGACATACGTAGGAAATGCCAGAAAAATGGGGTCATTCCTTGGGCTGAAGATGGTCTACTGGATGAGGATGTTACAATCACCGTTCGCTTTATTCGAACACATGTATTGACAGTGGTATAATGCAATATTATTTCATATTTTAACTTTTTTATAAAATTGTGATTATCGGTTCTTTTCATTCACAACAACTCATCAAGCACATCGATAATAAACATCAGGTTTCATAAATGTTTCATTTTTTACGAAATAGGTTCATGTGTCTATACAAAATCTATGTTTTGAAAATATCAACATCAATGTTACATCCCTATTCTCGACACCTAGATGAGGGTCGCCGATTTAATACGTTTGCATTCTGATTCCCTAATATGAGGTTTATCAGTGACTGGTATGCTACGTTTTACTATTAGTATATAAATCTTATAAATTGAATTGCTACCCGATCAAATGTTACTGATAAGCGTGTACGATGTTTAGAAAAATGGTATCTTAATGTAGAAATGTAAAAGTTGCCGAACTGTATAACAAAACATAATTTATCCCCCTCATAGACGGATATTCCTCTTCTAGTGTGGTGTTCCTGTCTAAGGGTTTAAGTTGTATTGCTTTCATGACAATTTAATGCATTAAAAAATACATACATATGTCACAATACAATGATTTACACTACATCCTTTTACATTATCATTTACGTAGTTTGTATCAAAATGACGCGCCGGGAATTACTTTTTCCAATCTTCAAGTTTATACAAATATAACAGAATCATTTTATATCAATATAACTTACTAAGTAAGCTGGGACATGTCAAGATTCTTAATATTATATTTTAATGTTTGTTACAGTGTTGGATTCAGGATGCATCTCGCCTGCGCGCTATTTTATCACTTCTTCAATTTTGTCCGAAAGTACGAAAACAGTTTTAAAATTTTACTTGGGAAAACAGATTCATCAGGTGAAGTCTATCAAGGAGACAAACGCCGTTTTGAGATCAAAAATCGAGTCGCAGGATAAAAGAGCTCGTGCGTAATTTCGGCTCATTCTTTCTGGTAGTGGAATAATAACGGAAGATCTTAGAAGTAAAATGTATGTAAAATAAGATGTTAGGCCATGGAATATTGGTGATATCTACACAATTAGTTCAATTTCCTTTTTGAAATCAGTTTCCAAATCGGAATTGATATTTTGATTAGTGCCTCAAATAACTTTTTGATGGTATTCGAAGGAAGACGGAAATATGTGAACAAGATATATAGTTTTATACGACTATTACAGATGATATGAGACCGTTTGGTTGTGTTACAGCATCACTAGTTTGATAAGTGGAGAAAAATATATTGAGATTGAAAGGGACAAAACCATAAACCGACTGCCCGGCTTGCCTGCCTGAGAGCACGGCCTCCTCCCTTCCCGCAGGCCGCCGGGTTTGGCCGTTCGGCCGCGTCGAGGGAGCCCCCAAAAGGGTCGGGTGACGCAAGCGTGAAGCGGGAGGGGGGAGTCAGGTATTTTTTCCGAAATTTCACTTTACGCCGCTCCTATTCATCCGATTTGCATGATTGATACGGCGTTGAATTTAGGAAGCACGTCGTCATCGCGCTATAAGCCCACATTTTTTAATTTCTCCCGGAACTATGAGAAATCATTTTAATTTTTTTTTGGAAATATTTTTTAAAAAACGGCATCGTAGCGTGAATTCTATTTTAAAAAGGAGTCCAATGCCGTTTACAGATCGAAATTCGGACAATTTGTTCAGACGTTATCGATCTAGTAAATTCCGTGTGATTGTGCTGCGATCTATTGATTTTTCCTATAAGTATTTTTCGGTGCATTTAGCCTTAATCTCGCTGCATAGTGTTGGTCTGTTGTACCAGAAGGGCAGAGTCGAAACTACAATGTTAGTATTTTGGGCGGCACATTGTAATTTGTTTACATGTTCAGGTGTAAAGTTACCGCCCAAGTTAATGTCATTCTGCCCTCCTATGATAATGACTGTGTCCTGATTGGTCAGTGTCTTCGTGTGGGTGTCCAACTCTGCAGTCACATCTGCAAACCTCCCATTAGGTTTAAAAATAGATGAGACTGAAAAATTGGAGGGTAACTTCCTACTGCGAATGGAGGACAGATGGCGGCCATGACTGTCAGTTAAAATAAGTACCTGTTTTTTTAGGCTCAGTAGGAATGTCTTTGTTTTCAAGTGAGCTAGGATGCGCAGTTTTACGTGTTTTGGTTTTGACGCGCTTCCTAGCCTGTTTGCGTTGGATTGTGCATGAATTTGTCGATGGTAGAGAAGGGTGGTGAGGATCAGGAAGGCGAGGAAAATCTGTTTCATAATCTAAAACACTATATTTGTTTTGAGTTGTGATTGGATGCGGTGCCTGTGTCTTTTGTACAGTCACAGGTGTACGGTTGGTATTATTCGCTGTGTTGCCAACTTGTACCCAACCGTCTGTGTAGAGAACGACCTCTTCCAACCTTCGGTTATGTTGATCTAAATTATTGTTTACGTGTGTGAAGGCTTTCAGAAGGTCGGCTTTGAGAGTGTAGAGAGTAAAAAGAGTAGATCGAGCAGTAGCCATGTCACGAATGCTCGTGATGTACGTACGTCACGTACGTGATAAAAATTGGAATAAATACAAGAAAACCCAGATAAGAGCAACAATAACCTAGCTTTATATGTTAAAAGTGTAAAATTGATGTGTATTCAATGAATTAAAAAATAAGATTCAATATAAAAACGAGAAGGTATGCTACTCACAAGATCTATTGAAGCTAGTACTTACGAAATTTGGCAATGAACGTACGAATGTTCATTCTTCAACTTTAGTTGAAGTGATTACGTTTTGAACACACAGCATCTAGATGTGCGAGAATTAAAACATGTCAGTGTGGAAAGTCATTTCATAGTGATGATCCATGCATAGATCCTATCAAATGCATCAATTGCAGCGGGCAGCATTCATCAAGGTCTTGGGACTGCCCCATCTATAAACAGGAGGCAGCAATACAACAAGTAAAAGCCACACAAAAATCAGCTACCCTGAAGCAAAAAAAAAAAACTTGTGTGCTCTGAAAATAAAGGAAATATCACATACGTAGAAGCAGTTACTAAAAGCACACCTTGGGCTTAATTAGTAGTGAAAGAACTAATGCCTGCAATAACTCACTGCATAGAAAACTATTTTAATAAAACTTACAAGAAAAAAGTAATCACAAAAGAATTAAACACAAACTCTCAAAGTGAAATAGTCAATGAAAAACAGCCTTCAGCGCTCCCGCCAAATGAGGCAGAAAGAAATCCTGTGGCTGCCGCCGCATCCACATCCAGTAAAGGCGAATCGGCAAGGGACTACCGAAGTCGATCGCCTCGTCCTCCAAAATACACCAAGGAGGACTTCCTCAACCAAAAAAACAACGAAATGATACACTACCAGTGATAAAGGCACGACCACTGGTTCAGAGACAAGCTCGATGGTAAGTGCGGAAAACAACAACGAATACCAGTCAATCGATCCAAGCAAAATCCCGCGCAAGAAGAAAAAGAAGAAAGAATGGCCGAGAGGAATTCCAAGGAAATAAGCCATCCCATAGCAGCAGAACTTCATCTCAACCACGTAAAATATTATTCAGTGGAACATTAACGGCTGTATCTCGTATTATTGCGAACTAAAATTGCTACTGGCTAATCACACACCAGTGTGTGTGTGCTCACAAAGAACCAATTTTAAACCAGAAGACCGTTTCAATTTAAGAGGTTATAATACCCTTCGCAGGGACGTAGAACCTGATAGATGAGCTAGAGGCGGTGTTGCCATGTTGATCAGCAACACAATAGACTGACAATGAAATATCTAATTAACACAAACAGGAAATTCCACACTTATAATGATCCAGCCAACAAAAAAGTTTTTAAGAATCTTCATCCATCTATAACCCAGAAAGAAATATATGAAGATCTCAAGGAAAAGTGTCCATCGCTAATTAGTGTAACCAGACTGTACAAAGACAACATCCGCATCCCAGTAGTGGCAGCCGAGTTCGACGGGAGTCAAAACATAGACAGTACACTACAAATAAAACAAATTGGTAACCTGATTGTCAAACCAGAAAAAGGTGCAAAGCCAAGGGTCCTCCGATGTCTAGATTTCGGGCATACTAGAAATAACAGCAACCGTAATATAGAATGCATTTATTGCGCAAAAGATCACTACTCTGTAAATTGCCCCCAAAAAGAAAACCCTCCAATTTGTGAGAACTGCAACGGTTCGCACCGCGCGGGTACGAGATCTGAGGAATGTTCATACTACTAAAAGCTCGTAGACTCCCTCCCCCAAAAAATCAGCAAGGACACTGAACAAAAAACGGCAATCAGTTAAATCTAAACTCCCAAAACTTACCTAACCTATCTATCACTAGCAATATTCCAAATTTCACCCACGCAAGAAATCTGTCAAATAGAAACTCGAACCCCATCAGAAGTCCATCAAACACACATCAAAACAATGATAATCGTAACAATAAAACTGATAATTCATTCATGCACGCAATAATCAACTCTATTTCAACATACATAATTAATTTAATAAATACTATCATCCCAACCATTATCAATAAGACACAAAATTCACGTCTTATTTCAATAGGAATAATGGCCACACAGCCCCATAACAAATTTAACCTGCTGAATTGTAACGCGAACAGTATAATCAACAAAAAACGAATTGATCGACTTCCTTAAAGAAAAAGAAATAAAAATAGCGTGCATAACCGAAACACACCTCAAATCCCACACGACATTCAATATGTCCGGTTACAACATTATAAGATCACACAGAATCAATGCTAATGGGGAGGTGTCCTCACTCATTTACTCACTCACTCACCAAAACTTCGGAATTTGAATTTGAAATCTCCTTTAAACAATAGAGTGTTAACTATCATAACAGCGTAGAAGCTACCGCATAAAGAAATTCAAGCCGCTAACATCGCTGCCCTATTTAATCAAAACATGCACCCCTACCTTACTCATTGGAGATTTAAACTCCACAAACACCAACAGGGGATGCAGATCAACAAACAACGCAGGCAAAAACTAACAAAAAATAATAATGAACTGAATATTACACATATTAACTCCTACAGAACCAACCTACTATTCATACGATCCAAATAAACACTCAGACATATTAGACATTGTAATCACCAACGACCACACCACATTTTATTCCACTGTACTACACGAACTTGACTGATCACCTTTCAATCATCAACATCTGCCCCCACACATACCCACCCCCATATTAATAATAATAACAATGCTATTGAACTTTCAATTTCTAAAGGCGTTTTTAGATTCTTGAATTTGGGGGTTTTGGTTATTATGCTTTTCTGAATCCTTTCTAGTTGACATTGTTAGTATTTAACCCTTTCCGGCCAAGTGGTTTCAGTTTGAAACCATAGTTTCAATCTCATCTACCTAGTAGCCCACTGGTTTCGCGCTTCGTGGATCGTAAAAAATTGTCACCTGGCGCCATAATTTCGAAGTTCAGTTAGTTCACGGCAATGTACGTTGATATAAATTGTGTAGTATTTATAGGATGGTTTCTATATTCGATAGTATTTATTGGTGTGTTATTGTGAAGAAAGGGTTTCTAGGGTGATTTCAAGAAGTCTTATAATTTGTGTGCATTCTGTCTAAAGGGCATAGAACTTCTATTTAGAGTGTTTTCAAATACTGTTTTCAAATGAAACTGTACACTTTTTGTCATCATCTACTACCTAGAACATTGTAGTTTTGTTGTGATACTGAACGTAAGTGGGTTTTACAATAGTGAAGTGAGTTTTGTATTGGTTTGCAATTTTTGAGCAAGAATTCGTGTTGGCTGGTAGAAACAATTTAAATAAGTTTGATTTCGAAGAATGTGAGAGAAAACACTGCAGCGCACCCAGAACATATAAAAATTGAAAATTCTGTTTCCGCTCCGAACTACAATGTCTCACAAAAAAATAAAATACATTTCACCAAATGAACTCAAGAATATAATAAAAAACCTCCCCGCAAAAGAGCCCCTGCTCATGACAATATCAATAATAAAATTCTAAAAACCCTACCCACACCAACAATAGCCTTCATAAATAAAATTTACAACTCAATATTCAGAATCGGTTACTATCCAATACATTGGAAAAACTCAAAAAAATATTCCTGTTCCCAAGCCAAACAAAAATCACAGTACCCCAGAAAGTTATAGACAAATCAGCTTATTACCGACTCTGTCAAAAGTTTTAGAGAAGTTAATTCTGAAAAAAATAAAAAATTATTTGGACAAAACACAAAATATACCTAAACATCAGTTTGGCTTCATTAACGAAGTTTCCACTTCACATCACCTTCTTAGACTAACAGAACATATTCATTCAGTATACCAAGATAGCAACTTTTCTGAACATATCACAAGCCTTTGACAGAGTTTGGAACCAAATCTTACTGTTCAAATTGCAATCAATAGGAACACCACTCTACCTGGTCAACATCATAAAACATTTTTTAACAGACAGAACATTCACAGTGACAGTAGAAAAGAACAATTTAAACCCCCGCAAAATACAAGCAGGCCTACCGCAAGGATTTACACTTTCACCAACTCTATTTAATATTTACTCTTCAGATATAATGACAATAAAATTCTGTGATATATCGTGTCAAAAGCTTTTGAAAGGCCAAGAACGAGACCATCAGGAATTTATTTTTGCTCTAATGCCATGAGTTCATTTACAAAGGTGAATAGTGCAGTTTCAGTTGATCTATTTTCCCTGAATCCATGTTGTGAGTCAGTGATAATGTTACAGTGTATCAAGTAGCTTTTGAACCTTTCATAGAAGTTTTTCTAATATTCTCACTAAAGCACTTCTACAATTATTTCCCGAGCTTTACAATCAACAACAGCAAAATTCCATGGACTTCTTACTGCCAAACAGTCAAATATCTTGGGTTAAACTTGGACACAAAAATGAACTGGAATTCCATTATTACAACTAAAACCCAACAAGCAAAATGCAAAATAGCACAATTAAAACTTTTAATAAACTCCAAAAGCTGCTTATCAATAGATAATGCCATCACGTTATACAAATCAATAATCAGACCCTTAATGTTATACGTATGTCCTGTCTGGACTAACTCATCAGCGACAACCACCAATAAATTACAACTAATACAAAATAGATTTACCGATTAGCAACTCACGCTCCATATCCAACAAACAAATACACAAAGAATGGAATATAACTTCCCCCACCCAACACATAGCCCATCTCTCCAAAACCTTTTATTCAAATATCAACTCAATACCACACGCCATCCACTACAACCTCGCGTCAACACACTATACTCCAACACGTATAAAAAACCGTTACCCTTTTAACACCTTCCCAAACATATTCTCAAATAATTGTTAACTGTAGGTGCAGATTGTAGCTTCCTACCTCTTCCCGTAGTTGGAGTTAAAAACTAACTCTAACGATTAGGAAATAAGAATAGTTTCATCAATACATATGAAAAAGTGAAATGTAACTGAACTACGAGGGGCACTTAATAAAGAGGCAAATTGGTCTGGAGAAATAAAAGTTTATTTTAGCAAAAGACTTTTCCTACTTTTCAATATAATTCTCACCCACATTTAGGCACTTGTCCCAGTGGGTTTCCAGCTTTTTTATACCCGCTTCAAAGACCATTTTATATGTAACCAGTGTGTTAACCAATTTCTCACAAACTTTTTTACATCCTCGTTATCCTGGAACTTCTTCTCACGTAATGCCTCCTTCAGTGGACCAAGAAAATGGAAATCAGATGGTGCTCAATCCGGGTTGTAAGCGGGAATGATACAGTCCCTCCTAACCCTTTTGTCGATGGTTCCTCGTGTTTGTTGAGCAGTGTGTGGACGTGCTGTGTTCTCTTGCTGGAGAATCACACCTCTCTTCTGGGATCCACGACGTCTCTCTCTCTCTCTCTCTCTCTCTCTCTCTCTCTCTCTCTCTCTCTCTCTCTCTCTCTCTCTCATGGCTGGGTTCAACTTGTTCAAAAGCATATCTGAGTAGTATTGACTATTTATTTTACGCTGCTCTTCGAGATAATCGCAAAAAAACGCACCTACAATGTCCCAAACAACATCAACGGGATTTTCCCTACTGATGCGGCCAGAACGATGTCCCTCAGTCAATGAGTCTCGACCACTTTTGAACTATTCTACCAATTTGTAAAAATTCCTATGGTTCATACAACTTTAATCATAGATTTTAGGCATTCTAGACTCACATTGGTTGGTTTTTTCACTTGCAGCAAGTTAAAAAGAATCACAGAACGTGGTTCAAGCAATGTGGAATTTTCAAGTGGACTCGCCATCGTTCAATCTACTTTTGAGGTAATGAACACTACAATGACGACCCTCCGGGTGGTCAGGGCTCATATCAGTGATGCCAACTTAAAATCCTAAAATTGTCAAACTTGTCTTACCAAGAGTATTTTTTTTTTCTCCAGACCAATTTCTCTCTTTAATTATTGAATGACCTACATATGTACATCCGAATGAAAAATAAATATGCTAAAAAACTGACGAGGGCGCAATAATATCTTGTATATACAGTTGATATTTGCAACCCCGAATGTACCAAACGGCATTATTAATTGTAGCTATAGGTCCTTGCTTCGTTCTACCTTGACTCTTCATTCATATTGCCAACACGTCTCACGCATAAATTTTGAGTTACTATGCAGGAGTTCGCGCAAGAGTACGAAATTATTTTAATTGAAACTTAATGCATCGATCTCTAGCATATTTTGATTCTTTGACTTTTTTTCTCCCATGTATTAGCGCAACGCCGCGCTAAAAAATTGAATTTTCAAGTCACGCGTTCTCGCAGTAATACAAAATATGGTGATTCCATCTAAACTCATTGTTTTTCTTTAGGGATGGGTCCTCGATACTTTCGATTCCTCGACACCCTCGATACTCGGGTGGTATCGATAGCGATCGATACTTTCGAAAAATGACTCGATACTTTTTCAATACTTTTAATTATTTATGCCATTCCATGTCTCTTCTGATTTTACGGAAGTATCGTCTTCTTTATATTCCTCTTTCTCCTATTTTTCTTCTGTTAACAACAAGGAAGTGTCCGTCTGTTCGGGTTCACTTACAGTCGTTGAAATTACCCAACACTGCAATATCCGAGCGCCGTGCCACGCTCTTTATCCCACTCGCGCCTGTCACCATCTCGTGATATAGCACGCAATTCGCGACCAATTCAGCTTTCGGAAACTCTTCCTTGTGAGCTCCAGGCAATCTAGTGACGACAGGCACGATAAGCAATGCTCGATGACAGCGTTTCTTCCCGGGATACTCCCCTCCTCAGCCCACCGCGGAGGCATCTGACGGAGCTCTTGAGTTCAGTTCTGTATTTTAAAGTGACCGAAAGACGACTAGATTAGTGCATTCCATAAACAAAAAGAGTGAAGTGTGGAATTATTTTGAAGAGGACTCGAAAGATGACAATCGTGCTAATTGTAGAATATGTAAAAAACATTTTCGCCTAGTGGAAAATCACACAATACTAGTAAAAAAAATCCTACATCAATATACCGGGTACTATTCAGTTTCACCGAACACAAGAGAACCAAACCAACTCATGTTGCACTGGACGTTGAAATAGTCGCAGATCGTACAAGTGAAGTGGTAGAAGTTAATGACCTATGGCCAGTCATGTCAAGATCATCAAGTTCCAACACAAATCAACCAACACTCATTGATTTTTTGGCCACAAAGAACAAATTTAAATCAGGAGACAACCGTTCAAAAGCAATAACAAGAAAATTTGCTTATATGATACGCAAAGATAATCAATCGATCAGTATTATTGAGGACAATACATTGAATGAATTAATTAAACATCTAGATACACCATGCCCACATGAAAATAACAACCATTTAATCACGATTTCGATTCTCTGATATTTCAGTAGTTAAAAAAATTAAATCACTGTATATGATTCCGAATAACTCATTTTCATGATCTACATTAGAAATTTCAAATTAGACAAGCATTCATTGTTCAAAATTTTAATTCATTTAATTTATTTTATATGCATCCTCAGCTCCTGAACCCCCGAAAATGCATTGACATGTGGTCTCTTTATAGGAATATTCTGAAGAGTGATCACGAAATATCATGCTATGTATAGGAAACCACAGTACAAGAAGATGAATTAAATGTGCGGACTTTCTTCCTCCTGATGCAAATGTACTATATTACTGGAAAAACAAAGTGACTCTCCCCAATTTAAGAAAACGTGCTGTTCGATACCTGTGCATTCCATCAGCTACAGTGTTTTCGTAGAGACTTTCCAGCACAGCTTGATTGATATGTGACAAAAAAAGAAATAGAATGGACCCAGAAAGAGTTAGAATGTTAGTTTTCCTAAATAAGAATCTTTCAAAACTTTAAAAAAGTGACGTTCACCTCAATAGTTTTTAAATATTAAAATATTGCATGTATGCATGTGTGAAGAACAAAATATATCCTTCCAATTCTAATTGAACCACTTTTGCTGCTGAGATTTTAAAGTAGTATGGTATCGAGTATCGAAGCTATCAGATAGGTAACGGTATCGAGTATCGAGAAATTCAGGTATCGACCCATCACTGTTTTTCTTAAATTATTTTGTTTACCTTTTAATTTTTTACTTTTTTCCTCATATTGGCGGAACGACATGCTCAGAAATAGAATTTTCAAGTTACGCGTTCGCGCAATAATACAAATCGTTGTGGCCGTATCTTAATTCGTTATTTTTCTAACTTGCAATGATTTGTTTTTGAGTTTTCTTTCTCTCCTTCGGAGTGCCCAGTCACTTCGCATGCCTATCAATAGATAATGCCATCACGTTATACAAATCAATAATCAGACCTTCAATGTTATACGCATGCCCCGTCTGAACTAACGCATCAGCTACAACCGTAAATAAACTTCAAATAATACAAAATAGATTTTTCCGATTAGCAACTTACGGTACATGATTTATATCCAACAAACAAATATACAAAGAACTGAGTATAACTTCTAGATATTGTCGTTTTCAGAGTCTCCCCTCATGACAAGACTGCATGAAAAGACGAAAAGGAGTTTCCTTGGCACAATGTCTTAAAAAAACTCTCCCAATATTTCGCAGCATCAACATATGTACTATTTGCAAAAGTTGCAATTCGTTTTCGGCTTCTTCCTATAACTACAATTATGAAGATAACACTTATTTTGAATTGTAATATTATAGTATTACATAACCATTAACAATATCGCGAGAAAGTACGTGATAGTATAGCACCACTAGTTGAGAGTTAATTCGAGCGTTGTGACTTTATTCTTACAATAAATTTGAAGAAAAAATTTCGAGCCCTTTTTGAGAAAATTTTGAAAATGTCTGGTGGTCTTCATGTAAGTAAATAATAAAGTACCCCCAAATTTTAAAGAATGTTTTTCAAAATTTCAAAGCTTCAACTAGAGCCAGATGGACACGTGATTCTTCAATTTGGAAAAACTACGCATGGTTTAGGCGCTAGTAGTGTTCACAGTCACGACGGACGGACGGACGGACGGACGGTCTGTCCTTCCGACAGACAGATGGACGTTTTGCTTTCAATTGGTCAAGGGCCCACAAAATCGGGATTCTGGCTACACGTGTCAGAGGATTTTTTCTCTTAATTTAGCAACTGGATTTATGAATGAATATTGCAACTGGAATAATAGCAATTATTTTTTTCTGTCGAAAATTCGCCGTTTTTTCGCGCAGCATTACATAACTTTCTCTATACAACGTATATTACTCATATACGTTTATATTCGAGAAAGTAAAAATCACGAAAACAAGATTTTCTCGAAAACGGCTCCAAATTTTTTCATTAAAGTTTTGGTAGGGATGGTGCTAAATGTACTCTACAAGACGACTTTTACGCCATATTGCTCTAGTCTTTTGTCTCAACTCAAACTCAAGTTTTCTGTTAAAATGAGATAAAAATTCCATATTTTCGGAAACATCAAACGTCATTTTCTCAAAAATAGCACCAACTTTTTTCTTCTACCTTTTCGTATGGATAGTGCTAATTGTTCTATTTAAGAAGACATAAAATTATATACGTAGTATACAGAAAGTTATGTATAAGAATCGATTTCGAGATTTCAACGGGTTTACACATTTTGGGGTCATCTGATAAGGGAAAATGATGTTTTTTTACTTCAAAACTTCCGTCTGTCCGTCTCTCCGTCTATCTGTCCGTCTGTAAACACCACTAGCACCTAAAACATATATAGTTTTTTTTTCTAAAATGGATATTCCCCGGCTCGACTCGAGGTGCTGCGATTTTGAAACAAATTTCTTTAAAATTTAGAGATACTCTACATGAAGCCCCACGGACATTTTCAAAGTTTTGTCAAAAAATGGCTCCAAATGTTTTCTTTAAATTTTTTGAAAGAATAGAGTAAAATACACTTATGACAAAGGTCTGTTTTTCACTATTAACCCTGAATTTTTGAAAATTGCAAAATTTTCTGTTGCAATTGCAATTGCAATTGCAAATTCTGGCTTCTTCTTACGACTACAAATTGAAGGTAGAGCCTTTTTCTTCCAATAAAATTTGTTCTTTCATTAAGGTCACGTACATTTTTTTGAAAATTTTGGTAGTTTTTACGCAATATTGCGTGCAATACATGCAATTTTTAAAAAATAACAAAAACAAGATTTTCTCTAAAATGGCTCCAAATTTTTTCTTTAAGCTTTTGGTGAGGATAATGCTAAATTACTCTATAATTTGACATAAATGCCATTCTGCTCAATTCTTTGTGTTTTCCACAAATTACAAAAATGTAATGTTTTTGACTTGTCTCTCACACCGTTCATATATTTATATTTTGAGCGATAAGTTAACATTATTTTATTTATGAATGCATGTGTTTTTAATAGTCATGTAAAATTTCTCAAAAGGTTCTGTGAAAATGACCTCAAAATTCCGCATTTTCAGAAACGTTCAAACGCTATTTTCTCAAAATGGCTCCAAATTTTTTCTTCAAACTTTTCCAACTGATAATAATAATTGCAATATATAATATGACATAAAATTAATTTTGGTGTATTCTTTTGTTGTTTTTTTTTCATGTCTCACGCCGTTGAAAAGCACATTTCCATTTAAATTTGTATACATTATTGCATTTGTGAGTGAAAGTTCTTCAAATAAGGTTTTTTCAAAAGCACATAAGATTTTTGTTAAAAAGAACTTTAAATTTTACATTTAGACCCTACAGTCACCATTTAACCTTAAACACCATTTTCTTAAAAACAGCTACAATTTTTTCAACAAAAATTTTCATATATATGACGAGGTTTTACTCTCCTTTAATATTTTAAAAGTAATATTTCGAATCTACCAATAGGAAATTGAAAAATTGAGAAATCTTCAAAAAATGTATTTTGAGCGGCGATAGATGGTAGTTGGCAGAAAGTTGGGGCAAGACCGTGAAGCTAGCTCACACCAAGGAAATTACAAAACTTTACTATGAAAAAGTTTGTGCCATTCTGTTGCATCACTAGTTTATTTTAATTTCTGTGCCTTACTAATACTTTACCTTTGTGACAGATAAATTCATTTCGCCCATACAAAATCATTTATTAGAAAATTAGCTAAAGTAAACCATTAATACAAGAGTTAAAGTAGTGGGACTACAGTAGCACACACTTTCTTGCATTATTACACAACTAAACGAATCTGCAAAAATTATCAACCACTAAAAATTTCTTCCCATGCTGAGACTGAAATGTAAGTCTAATGATTTAACTTGCCATGCACCCAACTGCTTCACCATGCAACTGCTCTGGCACACCAGCTTGGGCCAATCCTTAAATGTAAAGTTGTCTTGGTCATTATTTACATCATGCAATTTTCGAAAATTCAGAAACGATCAACAAAAATGAGATCTGCATCTTTCTTTTAATCATCCAATGAAATCCATCCATGAAAAAATTTTAAAGAAAAAATTGAAATGGTTTTTAAGAAAAGTTTTGTTTTGGCTTTAATTTCAGGCCAAAATGACATGAAAACTCCTCTTTTTTTTTTCTTTTCTTTTTTCCCCCAAAATATTGCATCCGATCTTTTTTAAAGAGCTTATTTTTAAGGCAAAAACTTCTATCTTCAATTTTGTATTTTTTAAATGTTGCAAATGTTTCAATACTGCAATCCTAAAAACATATTTTTTATCTTACTTTTCGCAACTTAATCATTATTTTTGATAAAAAAAAATTTTCTAAATTTATTTTTTTGGGAATACATTAATACTTCTCATATTTGAAATATGATACTAATTTTTAAACTGGTTGTCACTTACAATGTACAGTCTCTAATCCGCTTCCAATCCCAGTGCGAAATTAAATAATCTACTAAATTATTCAATTCAAATATTTATGTAAAATTTAATTCTGAAATCTTGGTAAACTTACTTATTCAACTTAAACTTCAATTATTTTTATTTTGTTAATTTGAACAATTTAATAACATGTCACTGCTATTACTTCCCATAATAATAAAAATAATTATTCATTATTGCATATTTCCTTTAAAAATAAAATTTGGTTTCTTACACTTGAATACCAAATATATTTTACTTTTAATTATTTTTAAACTCATTAATTCTTGAGCTAATATATTCTAAAATTACTTTTGCTAATCAATAAATGTTTTATATCTATCCTAACCATGTGAACATAATGTAGTCTGAAAATCATTTTAACAGTGAAAATAATTCCATTCTTGATCCTATCATTGAACAACCAGCCCCTGCAACTGCACTACAAAAGTTAATTAAATGTTAATTTAAAGGAAAGTGTAAAGGAAATAATTTTCATTACGATCTTAGCTAATTCTTGAAGATGCATCAAGATTATCAAATAAAACCGAAAAAATTATAGGGTGCTACAGATTTAACAAGATCAGTTATGTAATGCTCCAGTTCTGTCCTGAGGTTAACCTACCATAATGAGATATCAGATGACTGAAGAACAATTTCTACTACGTCTTCATACAAATATTTTAATAAAACATGACAAACAGATGTTAAACTAGAGTATTTACTTATTATTTACTAGTATTTATAAACTATAGTATTTATTTAGATGAAACTTAAAGTATTACCCAAAATATTAAATAATCTACATACTTAGTATACATTTTGTTTACATTTAGTAAACAATTTAGTATTAGCATTACATTTAGTATACAATTTTAACTTTTGTATTAGGTTTGAATTTCACACGTTCCCTGCCCCTATGAGAACATTAAAATATCTCTCCACATCCAAACCTTCCCAACTGTAAGAAAATTTTACTGTAATATTCTCAAAAATAATTTTTTTTCCCACACGTCTTGATGCATTTGTAAATTTTATGACTGTCCTCACAAGTCCACACCAATATCTGTGCAGTTCTGGGGGTTCAATGAAAATGTTTCCCGTAGAAACTGTAAATGTCTGTGACCCACATGTAGTTCCCAGACGTAGCAAAACCATTGAGTGTTATGTCTTGTGAACCACATATAGATCATAGGGCAGTGAACGTGTTAAATGAAAACATTCCAATGTTGATTTTATTATTTTCATTTAGTACTTTTACTTACTGAGTGTTACAGGTTCCCAGGGATGTGCTACATTTGTTGGGGTGAAGATACAGTAATTGAAAGAACAAGACATCTGCATAACTTGTTTTATTGTGTCCAAACTGGATAGATAAAAGCATAACTTAGTAGGCATGGTTAATAGTGTAAAGCGTATCACTGAATGAAATCAAAACAGCAAATGAAATAATCATAACAATAACTTACAAAGAGGGACAAGGATAATGCTCTGAGACTTAAAAGCCTTTTTGCATCAGAAGTGGAAATCTACACACTTAACAACAGTAGTAATACACAGATCACATGAGACTGCTCCCAAAAATACTTTCTTTCCTTTCTAGAAATACAAGTCCCGTTTACTAGATTTAAGATTAATTCTTGAATCACTAAAATTAAAATGTTTTACACATTTAAAATATATTATATATCCATGAGTATAAATATACAATTACAAGTGTGTGATTTTTGTACACATTTAAATAACTTTTGATTTAATAGTACCTATAACTCCCATGACTATAAAGAACAACATTACATATGAAATCTACTGGTTCATGTTATATACATAGATACATGGGCGAAAGGGAAACATGGGAACATTAGAACCCGCACGTTACTTCAGGTAGTACCAGGAGCATAATCATAAAAACAGAAGCATGTTTTCACCAAGTTATCTCAGAAATCGCAGAATTTTGTAGTAATTTATAGTAGGCCATAAGAAAGTATAATTCGAAAGCAGCTTGAGGAAATCCTTGTTTATGTTGCTTAGTTTATTCATTTTTAGTACAGTTAGGGTGATCCTATTTTCAGTGAAGATATGCTCTTCAGCAGATGCAAAACAAATCACATTTGAAAAATTTGATTATGCTCCAACTATTCACAATTTGATATTTTCAATCCCTTCCAGTTTTAGAGTAAAATTAAAATTGCTGCCTAAATTTTTAATTTGGAAAGAAATGAATCTGCATGCAAGTTTTCATAAACAGAAATATAAGTACTTTATTATCTGTCTTAGTCTTTATTCATTAAAATTTATTTTGGTAGTTAAAATAGAAATAATATAGCATCAACTATGTGAACAAATCTTTGATAATTAAATTTTATGAGAAAACAACATAAAGATGTGTAAGGCTCACCAGTCATATATTATGTACGTGCGGATTTTAGTAGGTCACATTACAGGTTGGCAATTGTGGAGCTAGTCCCACACAGTGGCTTGCACACACAAGAGCTCAAGAGCTCAAGTGTTCCATGTGAAAACAAAACAACTGACTACACCAATGGATAGTTAAAGATTTTACTGAGAAGATACATGAAAACGTAATGGAAGGGTTGACTATATCACAATACTATCAGAGAAAATATATATGTAAGGAAGCAAGATGGAGACCTGTGGATTTCAACTTAGTTACAAAATCTTTTAGAATCAATGCTACACTTCTCTTATGATAAAAGTGCTTTTGAAGTTAACGTAACAAGGGCTTGTACCATATTTTTTTGGCAGATCCCTTTTCCATTATCACAGAAACTTTTGACTGAGACTGTATGTATAAAAATAATGGAAGCTGAATCACCACAACAAAACAAAACAAATTATGAAAGATAACTGTTGATGACATGTAGGTAAAAAGAAAATATATGACTTTCTCTTTCTAATTTTTTTCCACATTTCCAAACAACATTTCCAGCAAAGCAAGCAAACACTGTGTGCAAATACTTTGCTGAATAATTATATTTGTTACAAATCCACACTTTAAAACTAACTACGAACATATCTAAGAATCTTGAGAATTACCAAGTTATCATTCAGTATACCAAAAGCCTGTTCTAAGACCTCTCTGCTGGGACTGCCCCCTGCTACAAAGGTAATTCAAGACATTCAACAATAGGCACTACACTTGAGTCTGCAACCAACTCTACTTCAGTCAGACAAACGCTGTTCTTATCGTTGTAAGATTGTCCACAGCCTAAATGTTCAGCTATCCAGGTTCTGCTTGATAAATCAAAACAATTTGAATTAGTTTTGCCAATTTTGATCGTTAAAAATTTTATCAAGCAAAGTAAACAAAATTGATTTCATATTAGTACTTGTAATTTAAATATTTAAAATAGCCAAATGTTAAATTTCATTAGCCAAATGCAAAATTTTTTTTAACAATTTAATACCCATCATGGATGTTTCAAAATTTACAGCAAATTGATTTGTGGCAATAATTTTAAGAATTTGTGGACACAAAACCTTATTGTACAAACTATTTATGCAGACAATCTTTCCCACTTTGTCCTCATATATATCAATGAAAATGTTTGCCATCCATGGACATTTAACATTAAGTAAATATATTCACATACATACGTTTGTGTATAAGTGTGTATATGTCTGTATATATGCTTTTGAGAAAGCTTTTGGGCTCAGTATGAAATGTGTATGCATGTGTAAATGTTGGTGATGCAATATTTTTCATGAATAACACAGACTTGAACCTGTATCAACAAAGTGTAACAACATGAACAGCCTATTCTTCATTAACTGTTTGGTTTTGCTCTGGGCAGTAATATTTTCTTTTAGACATATATCCTACGATACACAAGGCTAATGTGTTTTCTTTTATGGATCTTAGAAAAAGCTCTAGAAACTAGACAACCTTGGATCTATTTACATGGGCAAGAGCTACTGAACATTTCTTATATACAGATCTTGTCCACAAAGTTGGCTTCTATTGTCTTGTTTTCATACAATGGAAAGCTAATTAAAATACAAACTAAGTGGACTCAAAAAAACCACCTGAAATGTTATGCTTCTTTTCAGGTAATTTTCTTTCTATGAAATTATCAGAAAATGAGCATTCATCTTTATAAGCAATAAGTATTTTTAGTGTGATTAAAGAAATAGCCACTTAATATTTCTAAGACTTATACAAATCTGAATACTTCTAACATATTACTAATTAATTTCATTATCGTGAAAATAATTTTTTCATGTAGCATTTGCTTAAAGAAATTCCATATTTTTAAAAATGAAGACAATAAATCAGATAATTTCATTCTTCCACTTTAAAAAATAAAATAAAAAGAAATCGTTTTTCTGACATTGTAATATATTTCATGTGCATTTCAAAAAGAAATAAAGCAAGACAAGTCAACAGAGTGGAGAAACTTAAAATTAAATTAATTCAAACAATTAAATAACATATTTGATAAGAAAAATGCAGGTTGTATTAATACACATGTTTAAATACATTACTGAACAAAACCTCATGAGAAGAGAGAGAAAATTTATGATAAAACTTTCTTTCATACCTCACTGTTCAGTAAATATTTGTTGCGCTTGGAATATATTTTTAATATATCTCTATCTGAAATAGATCCAATATGTCATGAGGAAATGATGAAATGACCTCAGTTGAAGGAGTGCATGCACTGATGACCTGCATCAAGTGAGCCAAAGTCATATTGTGTGTTGATTGTGATCAGCATACAGTTGTGCCCTTTAGTCTTCAAGGCCAAAAAGCTGGAAATCATGCGATTGTCTTTTATCAGCAATGACACTTAACTGTCTGCAATAAGTAAATGTCATGGATCCGCCATGCAATTGATGGAATTCTTCAAAGAGATGTAATATAAGACCATTACCTGTTTTAAGAAATGTCTTTGGGAAAAAATATTTCTCTATGTTAACTTCTCTATCATTTATTGGCCCCCCTAAGTTAGTTTTTCTTTAGTGTCTTATAAGAAGTTATAAACAAACATGGAGGCAGCTAAAAGGAAGCAGAATATTAGCACTCAGTTCTCTTCCATGGGGGTACGCAACTGTTGTCTTGTTAGTTAACAAATCTAAAGATACAGGGCCTCCTCTACTAGGATTTTAGTATAGTAATACTGACATCATCTCACCACCATGCATACTGGCATCATTCAATATGTAATAACTACTCATAACTTGGGTTAACTAGTTTAGAACATTTCTATAATGGGTCACGTCAACTGAATCACGGTCGCGCCAGCTATTTATAAATAGTAAAATGCCTTAGTCAAATAATGAACAAAAATGTCATGTGTGATAATTATCTTCTCAAGCCGCGAATATGAAACAACATGAATTTTGAAAAACATCGGCTGACAAATGCAAACGAATGGAAACGAGGAGTGAAAAGTGGGAGGGGCCTTCCCCCTCCAGGCGCTGGCGCCGGCCGTGGCCGCTGCGGGGGAGGAGCTACTCGGGCTTGAGGCGGTGCCACTGCACGATGGTCTGGCGGGGCTTGGTGATCATGTCCTGCCAGTGCTTCGTCTCGGACGCCCCGGAGCCGTTTTTACCTGCGAACACAGCAATGGATATTCAGCAGCGCAAGAACGTCCCACCTTCAATGAAAATCTGCGTAGGTTTTGTTGAAAAACAGAGACGGATTTAGGTAATGCGGGATCTTCAAGCACAAATGGTATTGAGGCTCCTCTCAGGAAAAAAGAAAATCTGCCAAATTTATTACAGAACACTAATCGTAATCGAAGTTTTTCATAAAACTACCAATGAAAATTAACACATTGCACGCGCGCGCGCGCACCCACCCACACGCACGCACGCACGCACGCACACATAATTTATTTCGAGACGCAACACGTGTGTGGGTTCCGTAGGGAAGGTGAAGAATATAATTTCCAAAAATGCTGCGATGAGAAGGGAGCGTTTTATTGCAAGCGCGCGCAACGGAGGCGACTTGCCCACCTACGAGGGGAGGCGCCCCAGCCTGAGAGGGGTACGCAGGGATATGCTAACCAGGCCGGTGGGGTGGATCGCTTTCTTCAGTCGTAGCGATCGATCCTGTACGAAAAGCGCTCAGCATTCGCTGGTTACAATTTTACAGTGTGCGACGAGTTTGTAAATCGGTTCGTACGATTTGCATTAAAAAGAGAACAGGTTTTAAAAGTGCTATAAATGCGATTATGAAGTGATGTTAGCAGAACATTTCCAAATTTCTTTAAAATCACCACAATTTTGTAGTGAAATCGCATAAGGTAGCACTTGGCAGAACTTTATAACCCAGTGCGGACGTGTAATTGTTTGCGACTTTTCTGTCATAAAAAGAACGTTTGAGAAATATTTTGTAAATATTAAGAATAAGGATTTCTTTTGGATGGGATTAAGGGTAAATATCGATTTGAGGAATGTAATTTTATTTCCGGCCAAGTTGTGTACAATTGTGTATTTCAGAGCCATTATCAGTTGTAAAATCTTGTGTGCTATTTTTCTTATAGAAATTTTTACATGGGATTCTATAAGCAGGTTGAATGATAAATTCAGAGTCCACTCTGTAAATGATTGGTTATTAAGCATTTGGAATGGGGTACGACATGTAAAATTGGATACATATCAGTGTGCTTTAATTTAATTACTTGCCGAGTGTGTGCTTTATTGTTTGTTTATTCGTGCACGTTCTACTGGCGTTTTCGAGGATTAATAAATCCCATATTTCCGAACAAACTTTTCAGTTTTAAGTTGGTCAATCCACAGACTTCTCCCAACAAATAGCTCTGACCTTCAGGTCTCCTCAATTAAACAAATTTATCTCGACGTGTCACAAAGCCGTTTGCCGTGGACAAGGTGCAGCAGGTGCCGAGGACGACGTCGAGTGACGGTAGGTCACAACCCGCAAACGCTGTCCTGCTCTTCTCCCCCTCCGTCTCTGTCTCTTCCTGTCTCTCCGTCCCTCTCTATGTCTATGTCCCTCTCTGTCTAAGTCTTTCTAAGTCCCTCTCCCTGTCTCCTTCTGTCTCTCTATCTCTCTGCCTCTCTCGTGCGCCACCCGTCCTATCCATCTCGGCCATGCACTGCATCACACGGCTGCGCCCAGCAACAATGAAGCCCAGGTGGAGCTCATTTTGATTGGAAATTGATCTAAAATGAAGCGCCATCTTGTGCTGCAGCACAGTCTAGTGGAGTTACAACATAATAAATAGAATAAGAACCTTCTACATGAAAAGACACGTAGATGTGCCAACTTTCACGGAGATTGGTCAAACCGTGTCTGAGTTAATCGATTTGGTACGTATCAACACCCCTCTATACAAAAAATTCAAACTTTTGCAATTTTCGAAAATTCAGAGTTAACCGCGAATATATGACCTATGCCACCTTTATAAGTATATATTACTCTATTTTTATAAGAAATTTGAAGAAAAAATGTTGAGCCATTTTTGAGAAAAGTTTGAAAATGACTGGGGGCTTCATGTAAAGTAGCCCCAAATTTTAAAGAATGTTTTTCAATATTTCAAAGCTTCAACTAGAGATAGATAGGGGCTTCTTCAATTTGGAAAAGATCGTATGAATGATTTACGCGCTAGTAGTGTTGACAGACGGACAGACAGTCACACAGACGGACCGACTTTTTTAGAAAACCACAACACATTTTCGGAATTAGGGGACCCCAAAACGCATATTTCCGTTGAAATCTCGAAATCGATCTTCCGCAGCATTACATAACTTTCTTTATACTACGTATATTACTTCGTATACGAGAAAGTAACTAGAGGTGCTACAGAATGGGACAGACTTTCTCGTACCAAATTTTTCTAATTTCCTTGGAGTGGTCTGGCTTTAAAGTTCTGCTCCTTTGTCTGGCCAGCTGCCATCTATCGTCGCCCAAAGTACATTTTTTTGACATTTTCACAACTTTTTGCTTTCCTACAACCGAAATATTACTTCAAGAATATTAAAAAAGAGTAAAACTCGTCCTAAATAAAAAAAATATGTATTTAAAAAAATATATGTGTAATTTAAAAACAACAACAAATGAATACACTGAAATGAACTTTACATAATATTAAACAGCGCAAATAGCACTATCTATTACAAAAATTTGAAGAAAAAAATTGGAGCCATTTTTAAGAAAATGGCGTTTGAGCATTTCTGAAAATGCAGAATTTTGTGATCATTTGTACAGAAAACTGTTTTCGAAAAACGTTAATTGACATTATTTAAAGAACATGTACTCATAAATATAATAATGTGAAGAAATAGTCTTTAATGCAAATATTACTGACGTGAGAGACAAGTAAAAAAAATTCATATTTATAATTTTTGAAAAAACAAAAGAATATAGCAATATGGCGTTTATGTCACGGCATAGGGTTCGTTTGGCACTACTCTTACCAAAAATTTAAAGAAAATTTTGGAGCCTTTTTTTAGGAATATCTTTATGT
Source organism: Teleogryllus occipitalis (assembly GCA_011170035.1). Taxonomy (NCBI): domain Eukaryota; kingdom Metazoa; phylum Arthropoda; class Insecta; order Orthoptera; family Gryllidae; genus Teleogryllus; species Teleogryllus occipitalis. The sequence continues at coordinate 125,659 of BLKR01002968.1, forward strand.
AATTTTTTAAAATTGCAAATATTGCACGCACGCAATATTACGTGCAATAGCACGTAAACTACTAAAATTTCCAAAAAAATATACATGACCTAAATGAAAGAACTATTTATGCACAACAAATTTCATTTGAAGGAGAAATCTCTGTCTTCAATCTTGGAGTTGTACGAAGACCCCCAAAAAATGTAAACTTTTGCAATTTACAAAAAATGAGAGTTCACGGTGAAAATCGGACATACGCCACCTTTATGAATGTATTTTACTCTATTCTTACACGAAATTTAAAGAAAAAATTTGGAGCAGTATTTGAGAAAATTTTGAAAATGTTCCTAGGATTTTATGTAAAGAAACCCCAAATTTATAAGAATATTTTTTCAAAATCTTAAAGCTTCAACTAGAGCCAGATAGTCAGGGTTTTCTTCAATTTGGAAAAGATCGTACGTGTGGTTTAAGCGCTAGTACTGTTCACAGACGGACGATCAGACAGACAGAAAGATGGACAAACGGACGGACAGACAGACGGACAGGCGCATACCCCATGCCAACGATCTTTTCCATATTGAAGAAAGCTTTGTCCGTCTGCCTCTAGTTGAAGCTTTGAGATGTTGAAAAACATTCTTTAATATTTGAAGGTACTTGATATGAGGCCACCCGGACATTTTCAATATTTTCTCAAAAACGGCTCAAAACTTTTTCTTTAAATTTAAGAATAGAATAAATACAAAGGTGGCATAGGTCCGATTGTTTCAGTTAACTCCAAATTTTCGAAAATTGCAATAGTTTCAATTTTGTTCGGCGTCTTCCTACAAGTATAAAATTGAAGACAGATTTTTCCTTCAAATAAAATTTGTTGCCCATAAATTGTTCTTTCACAGAAACGCCTTATTGGTCTATTCCTTTGTTGTTGTTTTTCAAAAATTACAAAAATGTCATTTTTTTGACTTGTCTCTCATGTCAGTAATACTTACTTTAGAGGCGATTTCTTCACAGAATTATATTTATGAGTACATGTGCTTTAAATAATGTCAAGTAAAATTTCTAAAAAACAACAGTTTTCTGTAAAAATGAACTCAAAATCCCAGTATTTTCAGAAACGCTCATTTTGTCAAAAATGTCAACAGGATTTATCTCCTTTTTCATTTTTAAGGCCCGGGAAGCAAGAGTTTTTTCTGTCCAAAATTCGTTTTCCGTTACACGATTACGTTTCTCTCTCTTTCTACAACGTACCTTCGAAAGGGCGAGAAAGTAAAAAACGGAAAACTTCTTTTTTTTTTTAATATATTTATTTCCTGTTCAATTATACAAATTTTTCAGGATGATGAATAAATGTATACATAACCTTTTTGGAGATGCCAGAAATTAATATCATAATTAAGATAGTTATGATTTTATTTTAAAAGTAATTACGAATAAAACTTTGATTTTAATAAATATTGCTTAATTTTTATAATAAATTTAGAGTTTTAAGAGAAGGTTTTATTGAGTAGTAGTTATTGTAGACAATTATTTATGGGGGGTGAAAAATATCTTTGGGGAAGCGGGATCGAATTCGTTTAACGTGATAATTTTTTCCCAGATCGAAATGTTGATGAACAGGATAATCGTTTAAACAGTTGAAGAATTTGGAGGATTGGTTTGTGATGAATGTTTTAATTGGCTCTATTTGTAATTCTTTGTGGATTTGTCTATTGGAGATAAACCATTCAGCCTTTAGAATTCTCCGTAAAAATTTATTTTGAATAGTTTGTATTTTCTTTACATTTGACGCAGATGCATTACACCAAATTGGGCATGCATATGTAAGTGATGGTCTTATTATTGCCTTGAATATTGATATACCACAATCTATTTGTAATTTTGAAAATTTATTAGTTAATGGGTATAATTTTGATATTTTTTGGTAAGTTTTATTTGCAATATTTAGAATATGAGTTTTCCAAGTTAATCGACGATCGAAATAGAGTCCTAAATATTTAATTGGAATATGATTTTCTATCCAGGGTATAGTTATATTATTTATTTTGAGACATGGGGGATTAGTAGGTCTGCAAAGTGTGAAAATTTTTGTTTGTGTTTTAGATGGATTTATTATTATTCTCCATTGTTGAGTCCATTTAATACATACATTTAAAGAATTTTGAAGAGTGTTTCGGGCTTTATGCAATTTTTTGTGATGGGAAAAAAGTGCAGTGTCATCTGCATACAGCGCTATGGTGGTAAAAGGAAGGTGTGGAATATCTGACATATATATATTAAAAAGTAAAGGAGAGAGAGTCGATCCTTGAGGAATCCCTGAAAAGATGCGACGAGAAGTTGAATAAGAGGTGTTAATTTTGACACAAAACTTACGATTATATAAATAGCTTTTTATTATTTTGAATATATATATGGGAATTCCTATTGAATGTAATTTATATAATAATCCTGAATGCCAAACTTTGTCAAATGCTTGGGCAATATCCAAGAAAATTCCAATTGTATGTTCCTTTTGATGAAAGTTTTCAGCTATTAATTCAGAAACACGTAGTAATTGGTGAGAAGTCGAATAATGAGAACGAAAACCAAATTGGTAATTTGGAATAGCTTGTATTAAGTTAATGTAGGAAAAAAGACGAGAGTGCAATAGTTTTTCAAAAATTTTTGATAATGAAGATAAGAGACTAATAGGTCTGTAGTTTAAGGGAAGATGAGGATCCTTGCCTGGTTTACATATGGGGATAACGTAGGCTAATTTCCATGATTGTGGAAAATAAGAAATACGAAGCATTGAATTGAATATATTTGTTAGCTTCGATAAAATTTGTAAATTAAGTTCTTTTATCATTTTGTTTGTAATAGAATCATAGCCTGATGTTTTGTGAATATTCAATTTTCGTGTTATGTTTTGAACTTCTACAGGAGAAATAAATTTTATTTTTGATGGGACTGAATAAAGTGGAGAAGAGATGAAAGATTCAACTTCGTTATTAAATATTTGATCTATAATAGGGTTAGGGGTAAAAGACTTTTCTAAGTGATTTGCTATTAAATTTGATTTTTGAAAATCAGTATAGGCAGATATAGAGCCGTTATTTAATATTGGTATAGGGGAATAAGATTTTGTTAATTTTTTAATTGTTGACCATTGTGGTCTGCTATTAGGATGTATTTGTGCAATGTAATTTTGAAATTTGTCTAATTCATATTGGTCTATTCGTAATTTGATAATGCGTGATAACTTGTTGATTTTTCTTTTAATGTCAGGGCGACGAGTTTGTTGCCAGAATCGTCTTAGGTTATGTTTGGATTTTATAAGATTTAAGATATTTATAGGGAGAGATCGAGTATGTATGTACGGTTTAATGTATGTACTAGAATATTTATATGCATCTAGAATTATTTTAGTAAACTTTTCGATTTCTACATCAATTTTTTGAGTATTATCTAAGTTTTTTGGGAAGTTAAAATTTGATTCTATGTATGATCGATATGTACTCCAGTTTATTCGCATGTTATGAAGAGGATAATTAATTTTTAATAGTGAAGAATTAAAACATATTTTAACAGGGAGATGGTCAGAATCTAATTCAGGAAGTGGAGATTGAAAGAATTGTAAATTAACGTTTTTTGTAATTATTATATCTAAAATATCTGGTATTATATTGTTGTGATTAGAGTAATAGGTTGGTTCAAAGGGAGCATGAATGTCTAAATTATTTTGAATTATATATTGTTGTAGACGAATACCCTGAGGATTTGTTGTGTTGCAACCCCAAGAAGTGTTTTTGCTATTGAAGTCTCCCATGAGAATAATTGGATTAGAAGATTGTAAAATGATGTTGTAAATTTGAGTAGGAAATGGTTTATTTGGTGGTTTATAAATGGAATATAAAGAGTAAATGGTATTATTTATTTTAATTTCTACTGCAATACACTCTAAAATGTCAGATGTAGGAAAATATGTTTGTTGATGAAATAAAGAATTTTTAATTATTATTGCTACTCCCCCAGAAGCGTGATCAGAGATTCTATCATTTCTATAAATTTTATAACCTTTTAAATACATCTTTTCTTTAGGTGTTAGATGAGTCTCAGAAATACATGCTATGTCAATATTATGGTATGATAGAAAGTGATTAAAAATATTTTGTTGTCGTTTTAGTCCATTAGAGTTCCAGTTAAGTAGTGTTATATTTAGATTTCTATTGTTACTAACTTCTTAACAAACATAAAATCTTTAGAAAATAATGATAATCACTATTCGACCTATAAACATTTCATCCACCTGGAGTAGTACCACAATTACAAAATGTCATTTGTGAATATTAGGTACAGCAGAAAATAATATAATAACAACAACAACAATAATCTATAAAATAATAATCTCACATAAAAGAGAGAGTGGGCTTTTATAGTATGTTTGTTTGTGTCACAAAATCTTTACAACCATTGGAATTATTGCTCGTAAATTTTGAACGTATGCTTCGAGTAGTCAAGTAAGTTGCGTAGTTGCAACTAAAAATTTTGTCCCCAAGTGTGTTTTTTTAACAAGTTTTAATTACATGTTTTCCTCATCCTTCTGTTGCCGTTGAGGTTGGAGTCAGGCGCGAGTGAATGGAACTGGCAGGGAAGAGCGGTTGGAGCGAAAGGAGGGAAGGAGCGGAATAGACGAAATGCGTAAGGGGAGCGGAAGGAGAGCAAGGAGTGGGAGAGGAGGGAGGAGCGGTTGAGGTGACGCGAAAGAGCGGAGGGAATGAGCATAGCGGAAAAACGGAAGAAGCGGAAGGATCTGGCAGAAGGAATGGGCTGTAAGATGCGGAAGGAGAAAGAGAGGGGTGAGCAGAATGACTGAGAGGAATGGAAGAAGCAGGAGGAGCGGGAGGAGCAGTAATATCTAGATCTCTACTGCTTCGGTCATTAGTCCCGTTAATGTAGTGCATGTTTTTTCTCTGGAGATGGCGGTGATCTTCCCCCGCTGGATGGCGAGAACCGACCTACCGACGGCTAGTGGGGTTTCCCCCTAACCAGCACTCTCCCACCAGCGGGGCACCGCCCCAGCCGGGACAAGCTCTAGGCTCCCGACCGGTCTCCCGGATATATGTGGTATTGTAGTGTATGTTAGTGTGTGGATAAGGGGAGAGGATAGGACAAGGAAGAGGAAAGATAGATCGCGCGTGGTCCGTGACCCATTTGTTAAGGTTCTGCTCCGGCATTTGCCTGGTGTTGATCGGAGAAACCACGGAAAACTACGGATCAGAGCAGCCGGCCGCTGAATTCTCCTCTAGACAGCGACTGAATTCGACCTAGCTGAAAACCTAGGATCTCCTGGTCAAAGGCGCTGCAGTGATATCAGTTGATGCACTGAGCTACCGCTCCCGGTGAGAGTAAGTGTTGTGACCGCCCGCGCGCATTCGCAAATCCCGCCACCGAGTTATGTATTGGCAGGAAGCGCGCGGGCTGTCACGCCAGAATAGGCGGGCAGAGACTCGCCGCCGTCCTCGGCGGCAGGCCCAGCCGGCGAGCCGCGGCTCCAAGGGGGTATTTAGCGGGCCCCCTCGCAGCAAGCAGGCAGTCAGCAGGGAAGTCGGGATTCAGACAGCGGAAGCGGAACCGTGACGGAGGAGCGCACACGGGGGCAGGACCGTGGCGGTGGAGTGCACACGGGGGGCAGAACCGTGGCGGTGGAGCACACACGGGAGTAGAACCGTGGCGGAGGAGCGCACACGGGAGCAGCGAGAGGCAGTGGCGGGAGAGCTACCGCCCCTCTCTTTCTACGCCGTACGGAGACGGCGTGACGGCCGGCCTAGTGGAGGCGCGGGCCCGGAGCCGGAGGCACTTGGATCACCGCAGCGGCTGTACCCAAGACGGGACGTCAGCCGAGAAGGCAAACAGAGGGGAATATTGTAACAAGAGACTTTGCCTAGTATGTAAATGATGAATAAATTATGTTTTTACAAACGCAGTGTTTTGTGGACATAACAGTAAGGTAATCGTGTACCGGAAAACGACGAATTTGGGACAGACAAAACGCTTGCTTCCCGGGCCCTAGAAACGAAAACGTGGATAAATGCTGTTGACAATAGAGCACTAGAGGTGCTACAGAATGGCAGAGCCTTTCTCGTAGTAAAGTTTTCTTTTTTTTTTTGTGGATTGGTACTGTACAGTCTTGCCCCTCCTTGTTTCCTGCTGCCATCTATTGCAGTCCAAAAAATAAAGTCGTGGAGAACTAATATACAGCGCAAAGGAAGTAATAGAAACAAGAAGTATATATTCTAATTTACAGAGGAATTTTCCAAGAAGATTCCTATCCCCTCTGCTGTTTTGAAGTAGTTTGATTCCACTACCTACACAGTTGTCGCACACTGACTTTGGTCACAAGATCCATGGCGATGAAAAATCAGAAACACATTTGTTTTACATAGTTGAATTTAAAGCGTTTGCTGATAATGAAGGGATTCTCTCCCAAATGCTGTCTGTTGTTAATCATTTTAGTAATGAGATCTGCGTGAAGTTTGGTATTGACAAGTGTTCAAAATCTATTTAAAGAGTGGCAAAATGATAACGTCAGAGATCATTAAAGTTGGTACGCACACTGTGATTCAAGATCTTGAGCCAGGTAAACCTTACATATATCTGGGCATTGAAGAATGTGAGAACATCTCAAAAGACACAATGAAAGAGAGAGTTTGCAGGAACTATTACAGAAGAGTGAGACTTGTTCTGCAGTCCGCTCTTAACTCTAGGAATAAAATATCTGCAATTCGTAGTTTGGTGCCTGTAGCCGAATACAGTTTCGGACTTGTGGACTGGACTGAGCAATAAATTAGATTCATGGATCGAAAAAACAGAAAACTGCTTACAATTCATCATATCGCCCACGGTCTTGCTGCTGTACATAGACTTTGTGTCACGTAAGGAAGGAGGAAGAGGCCTCAAATTGAAGCCTCCTGAAACAATGCAATTGTCGGGATGGGAAAGTATGTAGTCAGCCATCAAGATGAGAGAACTAATAAGGCAGGCCATGAAATCTGACCGAAGTATGGGAAACAGAGGCATTGTAAGTGTAACAAGAAACATTGCGAAGAAGGCTATACAAGACACGCAGAATAAAAGAGACTGTGTTTTTCTTATGCAACATAACATGAAATGTGAGACATAAAAAATGTTAACGATATTATGGAAAGACAAATTACTTCGTGAACAGTATCTAAAAAGAATGGACAATATATAAGATGTAATGGACAATGATCAATCGTTCATGTGCCTTAAAAGGGGAGCAATGAAGCCACAAGTGGAAGAAGTAATAATAGCTTCCCAAGATCAGGCGTTGAGAACACAACAGCAATAGGTCGTTCCGATAGTTATCGCATTATGATGATCAAAATTCTTGCTGCAGAAAACGTCCAGAAATCTGAAATATTGCAGAGGCACAAACAGCAGTTTCCCGTAGTCTGCGTGTCACAATTGTGTAATCGCTGGACGTAAGATCCAGACTATACTTTGTGTACTGTAGGCCCTACAGTCCGGATCTCGCCCCCTCCCCATCTTTTGGAAATGGCTGGAGTGGGAGGTATGGGGTAATTCGAAACTAGGGGTGATACGGAATGGCACAGACTTTCTCGTACCAATTTTTTCTAATTTTCTTGGTGTAGTCTGGCTTTAAAGTCTTGATCCATTCTCTGGCCACCTGCCTTCTAACGTCGCCTAAAGTTCATTTTTGTGACAATTTCTCAACATTTTGCTTTCCTATTAGTACAACCGAATTATTACTTCAAGAATATTAAAGAAGAGTAAAATCTCGTCCTAAATAGAAATTTTCAATGAAAATTTCGTGGCCATTTTTAAGAAAATGGCGATTAACATTACTGTAAATGCGAAATTTGATGCTCTTTTTATCAGAAATCTATTCAGTTTTCGAGAAGGTTCATTTGAAGTCATTTGAAGCACTTCCACTCACAAATGTAATAATGCATACAAAACGATGGAAATGCCTATAGTAACGGCGTAGAGGTATTTTGAAATAAATACATTTGAGTAATATTTGAAAAAACAAAAGAATACTCCAAAATGAACTTTACATCATATTAAACTGCAATTAACACCTTAAATTGAAAAAAATTGACAAAAACTTTGAAGCCATTTTGAAAAAATGGCGTTTGAGCGTTTCTGAAAATGCGGAATTTTGGGCTCATTTTTGCAGAAAACTGTTGTTTTCGAGAAACATTATTTGACATTATTTAAATGTCAAATAATGTTCTCATAAATATAATAATGTGAAGAAAATGCCTTTAATGTAAATATTACCGACGTGAGAGACAAGTCAAAAAAATTCCATTTTTTTGGAAAAACAAAAAAATAGAGCAATAGGGCGTTTATGTCATCGGATAGGGTGCATTTGGTACTAACTCTACCAAAAAGGGTGTAGCCAAATAAGGTGGTGAAAAGTGCCGCCAAACCAAATCTATAATCGTGATGCCCATATGAAAGAGAAATGACGTAGGTTTTAAAAAAATCAGCCTCCTCGGGTAATCTGTTGCAGAGATACGAAAAACGTGGTTTTGCATGTTTTATTTTTTCTCAGCATCTATTGCGTGTGTGAAGCTGAAACAAATTGCAGAGACGAGAAAACAGTAGGATTTGAAGGTATTTTTGTCATCGAATTTTGACGCCAAATTCTTACAAAAAAACAAACGTTTTTTAAAAGTCATTTTCGACGTGATAACGTTTGAGTGCTGTCTCAATTCCTCCCCCTAAAATGGGTCTTATAACATTCTATAGCATATATTTTTTTTAGATTTTTAAACAACGTGGAAGGTAGTAAAAAAATTAAAACTAATATTTTCAATTTAAAAATTTGAAATTCACGCCTAAATGTGATTGGAAAAACTTGTTACACCAATGTTTAAACAGTTTATATTGAAATTATTGAAAGGTCTTTCTTATCAGGATGATTTGGAACTTTCTGCTGACAAATGTTTGTTTTAAGTGGAAAGTATTTTATCAAAATAAAAGTATCAAAACTTTACAAGAAGATTACAATGTTTTTTCTGATTAAATTAAGTTCTTTGAAGACAGACTTTGAAATAAGATTATGTACAATTTTTCGAAAATATGAGAAGTTTTCGCATAATTTTGTGTGAAATATATGAAATTTTAAAATTAAAAAACAATTGTTCTCGATTATTTTTTTCTCATAAACGGATCGAATTATTTTCTTTTAAATTTCACTTCGTGAGTATCAAAGAGCGGAAAAAAATCTATTTTATATTTGCCTGTAATTTTCTTGATACGGATGTGTGTATTCAATTTTTGGTATGAGACCAAACACATTTCTGTATGAATCATGGTTCTTGAGTTAGACGGTAATAAAAACAATATTTAGTGCGCTCGGAACAAACATGTCGTTCAGTGATCTTAAATACTCAGTAATTCGTAACAGGCGATGTGGAAGGAAATATAGAGTACTTAATTTTGAATTTCACTTATTAAAAACGGTGCAATAATATAAACATATCTAAACAAGAATGGGAAATTTTACAGTTAACAATATTAATGCTAAAGCCCTTCAACCAGTAATTCTGTATTAAAATGCGCTTTCAAAGGCAAAGACGTAGCGATTTTTTAGCTGGATATTCAAAAAGAATATTATGCATTCTCCGCACACAGCCTTGCAGTATGTGATACCATTCATGTCATCTCACCTTTGTAAATGACCATTTTCCCTTTATTTTCATAAAAAAGTGAATAAATTGGACGTGTAAAATGTAATGAAATGTAGAAAAATTAATAATATTGATCTTATCGATGCCGTTATTTGTGCAAAACAATAATTCAAACCTAATTAGTGTTTGATGGATAAACAATGTTTTTCCTGATTTTGGCCAGCAAAATTGTTTTCTGCGCCGAGATTCAAACTCAGGCCCTCCGAGTTAAGACGAAATGAAAAGCTCTCCCGACAAAAGAAATTAGAAAATTATTTAGTAAGAGAAAGTGTGTGCCGTTCTGTTACATCACTAGTTGCTACCTCGTAAACTACTTACGTAGTAGAGAAAAATATATGTAATGCTGCAGCAAATAGCGGCGTTTTTCAGCAGGAAAAGTCGTATTGTGGATCCCCGATACAAAAAAGAGATGATTCTTGTTCACACATGTAATAAAAAAGGTCATATGTCACGTTATGTTGACAGAATCCACGCTTTGTGAGTCCCTGATATTGAAAATTTTGTTGAAGGCGAAACGTCGGGCCAGTCTTCCGTCTGCTTGTAAACAACGGTAGCGGCTAAAAAAACGTATTTTCAACAAAATTGATATTCCCCGATCAATCTGGTTGATGTCGCGGAAGAGCAAAACTACGCTTATAGATAGATATTGCTTTCATTTTAAAATCTCATCTTTAAAGTTACATCTTTAAATAATGTCACAAAATGTTTTGAAAATATAAGTAATTTTACAGGGATTCTGATTTTAATTGTGACTTAAAAATTACGTAAACCTGATCTTATCAAATCCGGAAATATTTTTCTTAATTCTTTGAGTCCAACTCTGGTTTTAGTTAGAACTTATAAATTTTCGAAAATTACGAAAGTTCAACTTTCTTTTTCAATGCGGCGGGGATGTAGTCGTGCCGACGCAGAAGGATTGTAGTATAAGTAATGCTAATGGATTGCTAAAGATAATAAATGAATTTCAATCCAAGAGGGGTCGAATGTTTTTGCGGATTCAGATAGTGTTTTAATATTAGTATCCGTTAGAAATAATGTGAGAAGGTACATCCTTTTTAGCACTAGTTTAGATTATAATTAGAAATATGCTTAGCACTTCAGGATGTCATAGAATAAGGGACATATAATCCAATAAGTGGACAATAACGAACGATTTCTCCGAAAAATTGCGTAAGAAACATGATTCTTCTAATTGCGCAGAAGTTTTCTTCTTACATCTGAAATGAATATTCTGAATATAAAGTTATATTGAAGAAAAGTGGCATCGTACGCAAATTATAGTTTCTGGGAGAGGACGATTTTCAAATGGCGACAACGCGAATCTACCTCGGCAGAGCCGTTCCTTCAAGAACTGCCGTCAAGAACTGCCGGGAATGAAACGAGCTCTTGTTTTGACCAGCGTATCTAGGAAGAGGTATAGAAGAAGCAGAAATAGCAGGGTTTCTTATGAGCCTTGAATTGGATGATTGAATTGGAGATCTTAATGACAAGAATAGTAGGTGGGTTTGTAACTCAACAACTTGGCAAGGCAAAAAATTGGCGGAATTTGTAGCTTCCTCTAATATAAAATTATTTTCTCCAAACAAACGTATTCTCTATGTTACTAACGCCAATGCTATCCCAGATATTTTGTACAGTGTTGTAACTAAAGGTACTAATTTCTCGATATGCCAAAGTGTATTACCAGAGCTCTATTCTGACCACTGCCCGGTGGCCACCTCGCTTTGTTTGCCAATTGATAAAACAAACGCCAATAAATTAAAAGGGAACACCAACTGGAATACGTATGCCAAGTTAAAGCTTGGCATACTTATTCCAGTTTGGCATCAAGGCCTCCTATATAAAATGCAAACTTTAGGTGTACCCAAATACCTACTAAAGATCACGGAAAGTTTCCTCATGAACGGATCGTTTGTAGTTAAAGTCAACTCAGACACATCTACTCCACATACTATTGCCGCAGGAGTACCACAGGGTTCAGTTCTCTCTCCCTTACTATTTAACATTTTCAGTCATGACATTCCAATCCAAGGCGACTCCAACATTACTTTATACGCTGATGATATTGCACTATTCACCTCTCACAGTGATATAATAGCGAAGGAGAATATTCCAAACGATATAAACAATTATATTAAATGGACTTAGAAATGGAGAATAAAGCTACATCATACTAAATGCCAAGCAAAGATATTCACATTACGCCGACCAAAAATTCCCCCCGAATTTAATATCAATGGAAATCTCATCCCGTGGACCTCTTCACTGATGAAGTACTTACGAGTTTTATTTGACAAAAGACTATCGTGGAAACTCCACATACAATCAATTGTTAATAATGTCGAAAACGTCAACGTCCAAAATGTTTCCTTTAATTAACTCTCGATCTGCCACTAGTATCGAAAGACGAATATTACTGTACAAATCAATTATTCAACCCACTCTAATCTATGCATGTCCAATATGGGGTGGCGTAGCATCCAGTAACCTCCAAAAGTTAGTTGCATTCCAAAATAAGTTCCTGAGAAAGACCCTCAATGCCCCATGGTTTATTCCAAATTCCCAAATTCATCGCGAGCTATATATATATATATATATATATATATATATATATATATATATATATATATATATATATTGCCATTAAACGTACACATAGGCAAAATAGCCGTCCATTTCTATCAAAATCGTTACTCTTAACCCTGTTCCATAATATTTCATCTGGGCCGTCGTGCTTCATGGGACCGTATTAAATCAAGGTTCCCTAAGGATATACTGAGACCATTGTAACTTGATTTTTACCCCCTTCCTAGCGCTACCTTTCAACGTTACACCTCAGACCAAACCTTGAAACCTTAACAAATCTTCGAAACTTAAGACTATGTTCATGAGTAGAAATGAATAATCTTTTGCTATGAACGGCCATATCCTAATACGTTATGGTTTAACGTTATAGTATAAAATGTACTATTTTCACACTCCTCAAGGGACCGAAATGTCGAACGAGAAGAAATAAATTTAAAGAAAGTGGATATGTGAACATTTCTCAGAGAAAAAAACCCTTCAGATTTTGTTAATGGAATCAAGAGACTTTTGTATACATTTCGAAACCGGGGCATTTACTTAAGTTACACTTTCTATACCCCCATTTAGATTTCTTCCCTGATAACCTCGGTGACATGAGTGATGAACAGGTTAGCGATTTCACCAGAACATCAGAACAAAGAAGGAACGCTACTGTAACGTCATCCCCTCCGTGAACGGACATGATAAACTCCACCCTCAATTTTATTAATCAAGACATTAAGCGCAGTGTCGGACTTAAATACCTGCGCGGCCTTCCGCAGAGGACCGGCCTGGCATGGCCACCCGCTTCCCCGCCTCCCCAGCCGCGGCGAGAGCGCGGGCGAATAGTTATGATTCCTGCAGAGACCCACCGCATGCGACGGTCTGTTTTTGCAACTCAGGCCACGGGCATGTGCCCAGCCCACGCCGCATCGGGGCGCCGTGAAATAGACGATTCCGAAGCCAAAGAACCCTGTTAGGTTTCACTACCAAGGTTTCTGGAATGACTCCATGATGGCAGATTTCTGCTGGATGTTATTCAGTGAAGATACTGAGGCAGTTCACAATAGACGTGGGAGTTCATATTTCTGAGTGAGTTTAACTCACAACATTTATAAGAAAATCGAATATGGCCGATTTTAAATGTAATCAGTGGATATGCTATTGTCAAAAAATGGCGGGTAAAGGCGCAAATGCGAGTACAAAACTGTAATGTGTTAAAAACTGATTAAGAAAAATATGCACGATTTAGAAAAATATATTTCTTATGATTACAACAAGTTTTCGTTTTGTAGACCTTTGCAACTAGAGGTTATTTTGCCACAATATTGTTTATTGAAATAGCAGCTTTCAATGGCTTAGCCATCATCGTCAGTTTCCTGATACAAAAACAAAAATATTAAAATATTCAGTTGTGAACTAGATTACTAATGGAGGATTAATTTGGAGTTAATAAATATATAATTTATACACAAAACTTACAATAACAAAAATTACTTACCAAACAAAAATTACAATAAATGAAAGAAATAAAAAGGGACAGTTTCATAAATCATTTAATAATGCACTAATTTTGTGAATCTATGCAAGAAAATTATTGAAATTAAATAACATGTCAACTTTAGTAACACAAACATAAAATGTGAGTTGAGCAGTTTCTTACCTACCGTTTGCAAGAATGAAAACGACCGCGGTGTCTCAATGTTTTCAGTAGCACTGGAGAGACGGGAATTTATTCGTGTTTGGGGTTACAATTAGGGCTGCAGCCGATTAAGCTTTTGCAGAGGGATCAGGGCCTACCTTAAAAATACTAGCTTATTCTACATTAAAACCATGAATTAAAACTAGGGGGTTCGAGCGGGCCTTGGGGCTTAAGTACGAGGCGTTGGGGTAGGAGAAATTGAAGTGTAATAATCTGGGTGCGGTGCGCTCTCTACATTGTATTGCGCTGTATTGTACGAGTAAAAGTGAAGTGTCTAATAATAATGGTATAATTATTTTAGCAGAGGGAAGGAATTTTGGTTTATGCTTTTATTCAGTTATTACCATTTAAATTAATATAAAGGTTTTCCAAAGTTACTCTAGTGTAATATTGATTTTCTATTTCGAGTATATGAATATCGGTGTATGGACTGAATGTGTGACCAGTCTAAAGTAAATGTTTGGCAAAGTGAGATTGACTAGTGCTGTGTTTCCCTGCATGTACTGTGATACACCAAGAACCCTGGGATTAGTTTTTTATTGATAAAATTAACATTTAGCGATGAATATGACATCCTTTTCAGACTTAAAAATCAAAGAATACACGTTGTTTGGACAACAGATCAACAAGGTTTAATATTCCGTACTTGATGTCATAACGTTGTACAAATGGACACGACCCCGAATACATTATGTGCAGAAGGGTGAAGAGAGCGTTGAATGGTCGTGATTGTCAGCAAAGACACATGGATTCAGAGTCTTAAAAAGATTTTGTCGCGAGCGGTCGCGGTTGATGAGATGCGATCGAATTTTTAACATAGGCTGGATATTATGTAAATGATAGTGAACCGGAAGTTATGTTTAGTTTAGGGTCTGAGAGATCGGTCTTGTGTAAAATTGGAATTTTTTATTAAGGTTTTGGTTAGAAGTACGAATTAAAAATAATCCATGTTTCGAGGAGATATACGAGGTCAAGATTTCAAAAAAAACATCGGAATGATTTTATTCCGCGCAAACCATTCAACAGATCTAAACGGGATACAGTGCGAAATCTAGCGACACATCTGACGACTAAAACGAAAGGTGTTGCTTTTTTACGTCGAGTCGTTACGCAGCTGCAGCGATACGTGACAGAACCTGTTCGTCGCCTCGTGCAACGGAAGCAATGGAGGCAGAGGAACAGCGCGTGTGCGTGAAATGTTGTTTCAAACTTGGCAAATGTGCTATGGAGACATTTGGAATGATTTAAGAAGCCTTTGGTAATGAAGCTATGAGTCGAAGCCAGTGTTTTGAATGGTACTGTCGTTTCAAATCGGGCAGAGCCTCGACAGATGAAGATTCGCGAACGGGGCGGCCTTCCACATCGACAGACCCTCATGACGTCAAATTGGTGAACGATTTGGTGCGGGCAAATCGTCGTTTAACTGTTAAAGAGATGGGCGTGGAAGTGAATATTAGTTTCGGATCCTGTCAGACAATTTTGACAGACATTTTGGTCATGACGCGCATCGCATCAAAATTCGTCCCGCAGGTGCTGACTGATGAACACAGTGCAAAAAAGTGTGGACAATGGTCAAGAACTCCTGGATCGAGCCAATGTCGATCCAGAGTTTCTTAAAACTATCGTAACAGGTGACAAAGGTCCAGTCTTCTAAGTGGAAAAGTGGAAAGGAAAATCGCATGTCCCGGTCCAATGTGAAGATCATGCTGGTGTGTTTCTTCGATTGACAAGGGCTGATTCCTTACGAATACGTTCCTCAAGGTCCAACCGTGAACAAATATTTCTACCTGGAGGTTATGAAAAGGCTCAAGTTCGCAATGACCCAAAAAGAGGCCGGACATGTGGAGAAACAGGGCATAACATTTCTACCACCTTACCGCGCCGGCTTAACATGGCAAACAAATTATCACAGTGTGTTCTTTAATTTTGGTGTTAAATGTACTGCCTGTTTGACCAATGTATTTGGCTTCTCAGCTGTGGCAATAAAGTGCGTGGAAACCGCTTCTTTCTCAGAGATGTGTTTTTTGGGGGGATTAGAATCTTTGTGAAGAAGCTTTGTGATTTTAATGAAACCTTGATTCCGGCTTTGAGTATATTGTAGGCGCGTCTTTTATGAAAGGGTTCCAAAATAAGGTAAGCAGATAACTCATCGGTTTTTTGTGTTGCTGTAGAGAGTACATTTACTGTTTCTGTTTAATGAATTTGGCGGGGGAATATGTTGTTATGGAGGTATGCGTTGAAACCTTTTGACAAAGCAATGTGTTGTATAGTGTTCAGTTCTTTCAGAAAATGAGATTGTAACGGGAAACTGTGGGGAGCAGGCATAGTAATGTAATGGAAGGCGGCGTGTTTGTTTTGAACAGAATATTGTGAAGACTTCTGAACGTCAGTCTCTGTCTTTTGAGTATTTTGTGGAAATATTGAAAGCATGTTTCTTTCCAGATATACATATATCAACTCTACGAAATTGATAGATTTTCCCTCGTTTTATTATGAATTGTGTCGTAGGATGTGTCATGTTGAGGAAGTCAGTCAATCTGGCTTGTCGTACCGGTCCAGAGAACAAGAATGTCGCTTACGTATCGGTGCCAATATGTAATATTTCGGAGAAATGGATGATTTTAAGGGAAGATTGTCTGTTCGAAAGAATCCATAAATGTCTGCAAGGATTAATTGATTGATGATTCTAGATGCGTCAACTGCTAAGATCATTAGTTCCGTAAGGGCAGTGTATCATTTTATTGTGATAGGTGGCGATAATCTTCCCCGCTGGCTGGCGGGATCCGGCGCCAACCTACGTCTGCTTGCAGGGATTTACTCCAACCAAGTGTCTCCCACCACCCCACCCGGGGCCAGCTCTAAGCTCCCGACTGGTCTCCCGACAAGTGTGGTAGTGTAGTGCAATGTACGAGTAAGTGTGTGTAATTAAGGAAAGAGAATAGAACAAGGAGGAGGAAGGGTGGATTGCGCACGGTCCGTGTCCAGTTTGTTTGGGTACTACTCAGTATTCGTCTTGTGTTGATCGGAGAAACCACGGAAAACTACCGATCAGAATAGTATACCGCAAGAATTCTCCTCTTGGCAGCGGCTGAATTCGACTTAATTGACAAGCGAGTATCGAAAATTCTACCAACGTCAGGACTCGGACCCTAGGACCCTCGGTCAGAGGCACTGCGGTGACATCAGTTGACGCCCTAAGACACATTTGCCGGTGTCCGCAAGGAGAGGAGAGAGGGAGCAGCTCAAATGAATTCCTGAGGTTTGTCTGTTAAAGTTGTTGACAAACATCAAGTAATTTTGGTTCATGTACAGGTTGAAGACATTTTGGAGTTCATCACAAACAGGTGTGGGGCATGAATTTGTCTAGTAAATTATGTAGAAGTTATTTGTAATCAGAAGTCGGTGTTCTTGGAAAGAGATTCTTTATATCAAATGAGACTAGTTTTTCATAGGGTTGGACAGGAATCTATTGGATCTTATCTACTAGATCTAAACAGTTTTTAACAGTAAATGAACAGATCTCACCTTCATTTATTGTAAAAATATTCTATGAATATTTTACTTTATTTTTTAATTTTATTTTATCAACTAAAGTCGCAACTGTCCCCTAAACCAGACGGAGCAACAGAAACCTTTTGTAAAGCGAGGGCACGTGTGTGTGTGTGTGTGTGTGTGTGTGTGTGTGTGTGTGTGTGTGTGAGTGAGTGAGTGTGAGCGTGGGGATGCCCCGCCAGCCCCGGGCGTTGCACAACGCCGCCCCCCCCCCACCGCTTGATCGATAGACAGCGCAGCGCCCGGGCGCAGGCAGGCAGGCAGGCAGACCGGCCTCCGCCGCCGCCACCTGCTCCTCGCTCCTGGACAAGGAACTGCACGGTTGACTAATTGATGTTTCCAGACACGTCAACTACTTTGGACATTACTTCCGTTAGTGTAGGGAATGATATTATTCCGGGCGGTGGCGGTGGATGCGATGGATGAGATACGGTGCCGACCTAAACCTCGGGTTGCGGGAATTCATTCGTCCATGCATCTTCCCAGCAGGGCACCACCCCAACCGGGGTAAGCTTTAAGCTCCCGACTGGTCTGATATGTGACGAATTGTAGTGCATGGAAGTCATTTAGTACTTACTTTCCTTTATACGTAAAACTTTCAAAATACATGTCATTAAAAATATTTGCATTTTATTTTCCATAGATTTGTATACATTATTGCATTTGTGAGTAAAAGTGCTTCAAATTACTTCCAATGAAGTTTTTCGAAAACTCAAATGTTGTTTATAAACTAGAGCTTCAAATTTGGCACATACACTAACGCATAAACAACATGTCTTAAAGTATTATCAGCTCCAAATTTCACAACGGAAATTTGCGTGTAACATGAGCTTTTACTCTTCTTTAATATACTTGAAGTAATATTTTTTTCTACCGTTAGGAAATCGAAAAATTGAGAAAATTAAAAAAAAAATGTAATTAGGAAAGCGATAGATGGCAGCTGACAAGAGGATGGAGCAAATAAATTAGAAATTAACTAGTACGAGAAAGTGCCATTCAGTTGCACCTCTAGTTTGAATTTTTCTTTCATATTACATTTAAATCGTATTTTTAATAGAGAAAATCTAATTAGGCTAATTTAAATTAAAGTTTGTGGATTGCTTGAAAGAAAATACATCAATACATTGAGAATACAAATTATAGAATAGAGTAAAAATCGAATTGGGATTTTCAAAGTAAAATATAATTAAAATTAAATTAATTATTTTTCATATCCTTTTGATCCACTTTTGTTCTCCGATAGACTCAATCGGAGGATATTGGCTGTGGTTGACAACATCAGAAACCTTGGAGTTATCTTCGACAGTGCACTCAATTTCAACAACCACATTAACAGTATTAATAACACAGATCTGCGAACTTTACGTTTTATACTGCGAAATTCATCACAATTTCGATCACTCTACACGATCAAACTTCTCTTTAACTCGCTGGTTAGACCCGTTCTCGAGTAGGCCTTGATTTGATCTTCCTTCACAGAAAAGCTGTAAATCATCTTGAGAAGGTCCAACACAGGTTGTTGCTCAACTTAGAGTTTCACGATGGGTACCCTATCTCGCGATTTTGTCACAAATACGCCGATTGTTACTCATTGTGTAACATTCCTCACTTTCTGGATACAAGAACAATCTGCGACCTATCTTTCTATTTGAAATATTGTCGGGTAAAATTCATTGTAAAGATTTTCTCCCTAAAATCGGATTTCAGATCCTTCGCCTGCCGATTCCTTATTATTTTCTGGCAAACCTCTGAAAACTGACTATCAAATGAATGATACCCTCTAGCGTATTGACTCTACGGCTAACAAGTATTGTAAGCGAATCTATTTCTTCAACATTATTACTCAAACTATGTACGTACTATCCGCGAGTGGCTCTCTAAAACCACCAAATTTTTAATTAGATATTGTTTCTAAATTTCTTAATTTTACTCTTTGTGACTTCATTAATAAATGTGTATCTCGTACTCACATATTGTAGTTGCATGTATTAAAGGGAATATCCCGTAAACAAATAAATAAATAAAGATTTTTCTCGGGGCTCATAATCGTTAAAGTAATTTATTATATATAGGGACAATATTATCCCCTTTTTCGTAATCAGTGCCCGCCAATAAGTTTTTTCATTCGTCGAAAATTCCCCGTTTCCCCACAGAATTACAATACTTCATACTACTTAAGCAATAACGAGAAAGTAAAATAGTGTTTAACACACGTCGTAAAAGAGATTTTATTTTCCGCGTAGGATTTCGCCACCCAGCCTATCGGCCTCGTGTCGCAACCTTTTTCTACTCGCAAAATAAAATGTCACTTTCACCACTGGTATCACAAATAACTATTCTGACGTCTTATTTGCGGCAAAGTATTCGCTATTCGATTTTCAATTTTGATGAATTGCTTTGCCAACTTTCGAGATGTAAATTCATAAGTCAGGGGCATTACATGTATTTAGATTAATTAGTTCGGGAATCGTAAGTTTAAAAGGTCATATGAAGTGCTTGAATTCGTATATTTGGAAAAAAATGTCACTTGCAAACCATCATTTGCTAACCTTTTGTGACTTCATAGTAATAAGAAACTTTGCGGCACATCGTGTAACTAAGAAGCGCAAACCTCTCTCCGAGCACTCGGTCGCCTGCCATCTCCGCTTACCTGCCAGCAGGATGCGTCCAATGAGCTCGTTGCGCCCGATGTTGTCGAAGTCCATGACCATGACGTCGAGGGAGCACTCCCGGATCTTCTCCCACGGCACGTTGAAGCTGAAGGACTCGTTGAACACAGGATTCAGCGTGCACTTGAAGATGGGCGTCTTGCGTTTCTCGATGCGCTTGTCCCCGAACTGCAGCCACACTTTCACGTACGGATCTGGAAGCGAGTGCACGCTGTTGAAGCACAAGGGTCGGGCAAGTTCGCGATGCATGAAATAATGATATCGTCGCCTTGGTGAGAAAACCAGATAAGTCATTTTTTTCGAAATTTGTTTTATTATATTTTAAGCTGGTAACCTTGTGTTTCATGGATATTCAATGCCAAATTTGGTAAAACTGGCAGTTTTAAAGCTCTAGAGGGGAAAAACGAAACCACGTGAGTTGATGAACCGCCATTGACTGAGGGAAAAACCATTAAATTTGATTGAATGTTCATTTTATGAAACACAATTTGTTTAGTGTACTACAAACCCACTAAAGATATATAAAAACACTTATGAAATGGCATTCCTTGCTAATCAACAAAAACAGAAATTGATGCCTTCGGTAAAGTTTGAGATTCTTAACTTACGTGATTTTCTCAATAGGTCGACGATACATCAAATTTTTCAAAGCTCGTACTGTCATTTGGACAATACATGCATGTTTATCGTCCACAACATAACTTGCAATTGAGAAGGAAAAAGTATGAGGAATTT
Source organism: Teleogryllus occipitalis (assembly GCA_011170035.1). NCBI lineage: Eukaryota > Metazoa > Arthropoda > Insecta > Orthoptera > Gryllidae > Teleogryllus > Teleogryllus occipitalis. The sequence continues at coordinate 146,580 of BLKR01002968.1, forward strand.
GCGGAGTGCTATATTTTATTTAATATTGAACGATATGTTGTAAACATCGTGAAATAGCCTTCAGATCTTCGAACGGCGAATGAAAAAGTTCTATTTGTTTTTTTTGTTACTACAATCAAGGCCTAGCGTCTGCCTAGTAATTTCTAATCGATTTTTCTAAAGCCTACTTTATACTTTTTTAAATGCATGGTTGGAAAATAGATAGTTTTTAGAAAATCAGTTTAACTTACTTTTGTGTAAATTGTTTCATTACATTAATTTTATTTAGAAATATGTTTTTAAGAAAATTATTATCTAAGATAAAATGATTTACGTAATACCCTTGTTGATTTCATGCTCATGGAAGCAAGCCAATTTATTTTTCATTGTGATAACATTTTTTGCCTCAGATTATTTTGAATAAACAACACTTTGATAGTACACTCTACAATATATTTAGAGGAAAACTGGCCGGCCTAGAGATCGATGTCGGGATGGCAAGAATGCAGAAGCGAGCTCTGCGCGGTGGGTCTCGTCCGCATTGGTGGTGGCATTGAGGCAAACCCGGGCCCAGCTAGCAGCACGTACACAACCAAAGAGGTGCTCCCAAAAACCAAGTGTGGGAAATCCAAAAGCGGCATAGTACATGGTCTTCAATGTTTGCTATGCAGTTTCTGGTATCATTATGGCTGCCAACAACTCAAGAAGAACGATATTCCTTTTGGTTGGGTGTGTAAGATGTGCGGTGAGAACGGTATTAGGTCGAAATTGCAGGCTCAGGAAAAAGTGATTAGGAAGCTTAGGGAAGATCTCCGTGCTGCAGAAGAAACACTGAATATTCTGCAAGAAAAAATGCGAGATTTCAACGTGAATGTGAGAGCAGAGTGAATGCTGAGATCACAAAGCAAAGACACGGCCGCGTTTACTGCGACAAAGCAAAGGTGCTTGGAAACTCGATGTTACGAAGTGAGGACGTACGTCGCAAGAAGGAAGCCGATGTGCCATTTTATCCCGGATGTAACATAGCAGTTGTCAAACGTTGTAGAAAGCGCGGAACCCGATGATAACGTAAAAGTAGTGGTAGTAAAAGTAGGCACGAATATTCGACACTATGTATATATACACGAAAGATGATTACTTTTAGGAAAGGTGAGCGTGATAGATTTAAAGAGAAGTGAAAATGGAAATAATTCAACAAGGAACAGATTAAGGAATATAAATATATGGGAAATGTAATTAGGGGTAGAGTGGGCAAGAGAGGGTGATCAAATAAATAACAAGGAAAGGTGTGAGAGTTACGAAACAGCTGTGCTAGATAATAAAAAGAAGATTTAATAATAACTGGGACAAAGAGTCAAATATATTTGATAGTCTGGTCGTTTTGTGTAGGGAAGAGAGGTGAGGGGATGGAAGGAAAGAAGGAAGGTGAAGGGATGTCAAGGTAGATTATTAAGATGGCGATTGGGATTGGATAGGAGTACGTCGGGCAACATGGTGACAATAGAGACAAATGGAGGAAGAATAGTAGAGGAGGCTGCGATTAGAGCGATTGCGATGTGAGAAGGTTCTAGTTGGAGGAAGCGGAGGGGATATATTGAGATGGGGTTGGAAAAAATTAAAGACAGCGATGCTAGAAAGTGGTGAATAAAGAAAGAAGAAAGAATTTCTTAGAGAAATAGTATGCGACAGAAGAGATAGGTATGATTAGAGGTTGTGATGTAAAGAAAGAAAGAAAGAAAGAGAGAAAGAGAGAAAGAAAGAAAGAAAGAGAGAAAGAGAGAAAGAGAGAGAGAGAGAGAGAGAGAGAGAGAGAGAGAGAGAGAGAGAGAGAGAGAGTTACAAGGACAGGAGGCGTTTGAGAGAATTCGTAACTCTCGATATAACAGGACAAATAAATATGTCTGGGAGAGACCTTGATAGTAAAGTGGCATAAGAAAAGAATTAAGTCGAATAATGAGAGGGAGATTTAGATTAGATGATATCCTACGCAGGAAATACCGGTCAGTTCAAACAGAAAATCGATTTGAAGTCCTAGGTGAAGTAAACGATAATGAACATAACAGAAACAATGAACCAAGTATTAAAATTCCCCCGATAGTAATACATAATTACAAAAACTTACATGTATTATTAAATTATATTAAAGAAGTGGTTAAAGATGATTTCTCCGTCAAAATAATTAATGATAAGATAAAAGTTAACCTTAATACAATAGAAGATTTTAGAATTTTAAAATCTTTCTGTGCAACAAATAAAATTGAATTTCACTCATTTAGAGATCCTCACAGTAAGTCATTTAATTGTGTCATCAAAGATATCCATGTGATATACAGCGAAACAGAAATTTTTAACGAACTGTCAAAATCCTACCCAGTGAAAAAGGTGTCAAGACTTTACGGTAAGAATCGTGAACCATTAACAGTATGTGCAGTAGAACTCGAAAACAATGTTAAAGGTAAAAGTATCCTTAGTATGAATAGGTTCATTTACAGTGTTGTAAGAGTATTACCAAGATCAGTTAACAACAAACCAATCCAATGTAAAAATTGCCAGAGATTTGGTCACACACAGGCTAACTGCGGGCTACGTCCGAGATGCGTCAGATGTAAAGGGGATCATCATTACTCAAAATGTAACATCCCAAAAAACAGCATAACCCCTGTTTGTGTTAATTGTGGTCAAAGTCACACAGCTAATTGGAGAGGATGTGAATACTATAAAGATATTTTAAAAAACAAATTTAATAATTACAAAAGTAAAATTCCAACCGCCATTTCGAGCCAAAATTTACAACAAACAACCTTTCAATATCAAAATAGTCAATTCCCCCCAATGAGACAAAACCCACCAACCTCACCTCTAGATCCAGTGAGTAATAGAAGGGCCCCTAAAAACTTAAAGTATAATTCTCAAAACTCAACCTCAACTCAACATTCAATGCCTAACAGTTGGTTTACAAGAAACTTAATGCATAACTCCCCAAACTCAACCTCGCCTCAAAATCAAATGAATAATAGTTGGTTTCCTAATAATCCAATACATAACTTGCAAAATTCTCTTCATACAACAAACAACTTACCACAATATATAACACAAATTATTACCAACACTGTAAATCAAATCTTAAATATAATGCTCCCACAAATTCAAACACTTATTCAAAACTCTATAAATAATGGATCTAAACCATAAATCCCAGCTACTTAACATTTTAAATTGGAATGCAAATGGAATTAAGAGGCAGGAAAACCAACTGCGTTACTTTTTAACTTATTACAATATCAAAGTAGCCTGTATCAATGAAACACATTGACAACCGCACATTAAATTTTCAGTACCTGGCTACTGCACATATAGAAACGATAGATTATCTACAACTGCATCAGGAGGAGTGTTAATCTTAATACATAAAGAAATAAAACATGAATATATTAACAGTCCTACTAATCAAAATTTAGAGACAATTGCTATCAGAACAAAAGTTAACAAACAAAATATATTAATAGTAGCAGCTTATAAACCGCCTAATAAATTATTTCCACGTCAAATATATGAAGCTTTATTTAATTATAACTGTCAAATTATGATCATAGGAGATCTAAACAGTAAAAATAAAATTTGGGGATGTAATGTCACCACCCAGCAAGGAAGAAACTTGGCCAATCTGGCAGACCAATTAAAATTTAAAATTTCAGCTCCATCTGAGCCAACACACTATCCATACAATCCAAATTCAATTCCAGATATACTGGACATAATCATCACAAAACATTTTAATTTACCAATTTTCCAAACAGTAATACCGGAATTAGATTCAGACCATAATCCGGTAATAATCACCTTTCAACCTAATGACATAGCTGATTATTCTCCACTTCCTACTAAGATTAATTGGTATAAATTTAAAGAATTGATCAATATAAATTACAAATACCCAATTTCTCTTAAATCAAAAATGGCATTGACCTGGAAATACACAATTTAACAAATGACATTAATTCAACCATCAAAAAAGTTTCTACATTTATACCTCGACCTTTCAATTCTTCATTAATAATACCTAGAAATATTAAAAATTTAATAAAAAGTAAACACAATTTAAGGAGATACTGGCAAACAAATCGTAGACCTGATATCAAAAGGAAAATTAATAAACTATCCAGAATTATCAAAGCGCGACTAGATCAATTAAGATATGATAATTTCAGGGACTTCATAAAACAAATTCACCCTTCATCTCGGCACTTATGGACCACAATCAAAAGACTTAAAAACCAAAAAACAAGTATTCCACAACTCACATATGGGTTGACAACAGCAAACACAGACAACGAAAAATCCAACTTAATAGCAAAACATTTCGAAAACTCATTTACTAATAACCCAGTTGTTAACCAGAATTTCAAAGAGGAAATAGAAAATATTATTAATCTTCAGACTCATTCTGCCCAAACCAGAATAAAATATATTTCGCCTGCAGAAGTAAAACACGAAATTAGAAAAACCAAAACCAAAAAAGCCTCAGGATACGATAACATCTCAAACAAAGCTCTCAAGGAATTGAGTATGAATGTTATTGCTGGAATAACTGCGATTTACAACGCGGCATTAAGAATAGGCTACTTCCCTAAAGCTAGGAAAATCGCCACAATCTTACCCTTTTGCAAACCCAACAAAAATCCTAAGAATCCAGAAAACTACAGACCAATAAGTCTGCTCCCAGCTCTCTCAAAACTGTTTGAAAAACTAATTCTAAAAAGACTTCAAGAATTTATAGCAGAAAATAATATAATCCCTCCATCACAATTCGGTTTTCGACAAAATTATTCTACCACCCATCAACTTCTAAGAATTACTGAATTCATAGCTAATAGTTTCCATAAAAATCAATACACTGCAGCTATCTTCATAGACATCTCAAAAGCTTTCGACAGAGTATGGCATCATGGCTTATTATACAAACTAAAACAAAAAGACACCCCGGACTACCTTTTCAACATAATCAAAAGTTTCCTCAACGACAGAGAATTCAGGGTTAAAGTAAACCTTGCCAACTCAAACCTTCACAAAATTTCAGCAGGAATACCGCAGGGATCGCCACTATCGCCAACCCTATTTAACATCTTCATATCAGATATACCATTTCTAATTAATTCTCAAATAGCCCTTTATGCAGACGATACCGCACTTTTTGCCAAACATAATGTCTTAAAAACAGCCATCAATTACCTTCAGGATGATCTTAATCTATTCACAGACTGGGCAGATCAGTGGAAAATCAAAATCAACCAGAGTAAAACACAAGCAAAAATTTTTTCACTACGACAAATAAACCCTCACACACAACTAAAAATAAATAATATTCCTATTAAGTGGGTGGATAATTCTCAACCTATTAAATATCTAGGTGTTCTTCTTGATACCAAACTCAAATGGAATAAACATTTGCAATCTACAATCAACAAAACTAAAGCAAAAATGGTACAACTCTATCCAATAATCAATAAAAAATCTAATCTGCATTTAAATACTGGAAAATTAATTTATACATCGATTATACGACCAACGCTTACTTATGCTTGTCCAATTTGAAGAAATACCGTCAAAACTAACCTGAATAACTTACAAAGTACACAAAACAAAATCCTACGAAAAATAGTAAAAGCACTATGGTTCATTTCAAACACGCAAATTCATGAGGAATTGCAAATCCCGAACATAACAGACTTCATAACAAAACAAGCCCAAAAATTTTTCGATCTACTTCCAACTGCAATAAGTGCCAAAGATTTCAATCTAGGTCAAACCGGAGAGCTAGCTCTTCGAATAAAATCAAAATTTCCAAGAGACTGGTTTCATCCCCCATAAATGAATAATGGGTGAACAGATCAAAATTATAACTACATATTTCAAATTCCCCAAATATAATTTTCTATTATCTGTCCTAAAAATCTCTATTAAAACTGAATTTCTTAGCTATCCGACGGGAACCCGCAGTTAGGTTATAACCAAATGTTAAGGATCTGGTAAAAATTAACTCCTCTGAAAAACATGTATTGTTGAACAGATAGAAATAAACTAAAAAAAATAAAAAAAAATTTAAAAAAAGGAAATACCGGGTGGACTAAGGGGAGGAGGAAATATAGTACATACGAGGGGGATATGAAATGGAAGGATAAAGAAGATTTAATAAGCATGTATAAGATGTATGGGTGTAATTAGAATATCAACTTGGAGAGAGTAGAATTTTTGGATTTTTTTGATTGATTGATTCCAGACGCATCAATTGCTAAGATCAGTATTCCCGTTAGTGTGATCCATGATTTCATCAAGGGAGATGGCGGTGATCCCCTCCCCGCTGGCTGGCAAGCGAGATCCGGCGCCGATCCACACGTCGGCTTGCGAGGATATTCCTCAAGTAAGTACCTTCCGTCAGCGGGAAAGCTCTAAGCTCTCGACATGTGATGTAGTGTATGCAAGTGTGTGAGGAAGTAAGAGGGGCGGATAGAACAAGAAAGAGGAAGGAAAAATCACACGCAATTCGTGGTCTATTCTTAGAGCATTGCTCCGTCATTCGCCTGGTGATGATCGGAGAAACCACGGAAAACCACCGATCAGAGCAGCAGGTCGCTAGAATTCTCCAGACAGCAACAGAACTCGACGTAGCTATTTAGCTAGGGTCGAAAATCCTGACACCGTCAGGATTCGAACCCACCGGTCAGAGACACTGCAGTGACATCAGTTGATACCCTGAGCCACCCTTTGGAAATAATCTAATTAAAATACATATGGTAGAATGCAATATATGCACAAGGTAAACCGTAGTCCCATCTCAGTGCATGTACCATTGTTCTGGATGTTGGAACCCAATTCCTCAATTAAACTTACAGGGAGATTGCATAAAAATCTCACAAAGAGTTACTGATCAGACCAAGAGCCCATGGAAGTATTAGGGTACTGATGCGATACTTATCGGAATGCCTTCCTATCCCACAAAAGGAACTGAAAACATGCACGCCTTACGCTGATTTCGAATCCACGGTCTTAGTGTCGGGTGTGTCAAACTGGCACAACCACCATAGCACAAGCACATCAAACCAAACGGAATATTTAGTACTCATTTATTACTAATTTATTACCCAAAATTAAATTTATTACTCTTGCCGTTTGTGAAATCGTAGTTGTTAATCGTAGTTGAAAACGTAGTTGTGCTGACGTGACTGCCAACCTGCCACAACCAAATTTTAAAAATGAGCACAATTGATTCAAACTACTACAAATATTTAGTACACATTTATTAATAATTAATTATCCCAAAACGGAATTTATGACTATTGCGTTTATTGAAAAAAATACTGTTAAAAACAGCATAGTTATGCTACCACGCACGAAAATCGCGTATTAAATTGGAGAGAACCAACGACTAAAAACTACTAAAATCTATTAAATAATTAAACACACATTCAATAATAATTTATTACACCAAAGATAAATTTATAAACGTTTCCATGTATTAAATAAATATTGTTAAAAACTAAACCATGGTTGTCGAAACATAACAATTTTCAAATTTGATAATAGAGAGAACCAACGAGCACAATCAAATAAAACGTAATTTAACACACATTTGATACTAATGTATTACTCTAAACTGAAATTTAGGCGTTAGTAGTGTTCACAGATGGACGGACGGACGTTTTTATAAACAATACACAATTTTTCGGTATCAGGGGACTTCAAAACGTGTATTTCCGTTGAAATCGCGAAATCGATCTTCCGCAGCATTACATAATTGTCTCTATACTACGTATATTACTTCGTATGTACGTATGTATACAAGAAAGTAACTAAAATTGCTACAGAATAGCACAAACTTGCTCATAGTAAATTTTTCTAATTTCTTTGGTGTGGACTGTTTTTTCCTTCCATTTTCTGGCCAGATGCAATCTATCGTCGCTCAAAGTATATTTTTTGACATTTTCTCAACTTTTCTATTTCCTAATAAACTGGAGTAAACCTCGTCGTAAATGGCAATTTTCATTGAAAAATTTGAAGCTGTTTTTAAGAAAATGGGGATTAAGCATTACTGTAAATGCGACATTTGAAGCCCTTTTTCACAGGAATCTATTGTGTTTTCGAAAAACTTCATTTAAAGTAGTTTGAAGCGTTCTACTCCCAAATGCAATGTTTACAAATCGATGGAAATGTGCACATAAACGGCGTGAGATGCTCAAACACCATTTTCTCAAAAATGGCTCCAAATTATTTCTTGAATTTTTTTCCCAATGGATAGTGCTAATTACACTGTTTAATACGACGTAAAGTTCATTTTGGTGTATATTTTGTTTTTTTTTTCAAAATTGTAATTTTTTTGTAACATCTTTCATGCCGTTAATATGCACATTTCAATCGATTTGTATACATTACATTTGTGAGTGGAAGTGCTTCAAATGACTTCAAATGAAGGTTTTCGAAAACTCAGTAGATTTCCTATAAAGAAGAGCTTTAAATTTCGCATCTGCAGAAATACTCAATCGCCATTTTCTTAAAAACTGCTTCAAAAATTTCAATGAAATATCCTATTCTCTAATATTCCTGAAGTAATATTTCGATTCTACAATTAGGAAACCGAAATGCTGAGAAAATGCCAAAAAAAGTACTTTGAGCGACGATAGATGCCAGCGGGACAGAGAATGTAGCAAGAACATCAAGCCAGTCCACACCAAGGAAATTAGAAAAAAATTCTACGAGAAAGTCTATGCCATTCTGTAGCACTGTATGCATTCTGTAGTTTCGTTATCAGGGCCCGGCAATGAATTTTTTTTCTGCCGAAAACCCGCCGTTTTTTTTGCGCAGCATTACATAACATTCTCAATACGACGTATATTACTCCATATATACGTAGTACGAATACGAGAAAGTAAAAATCGGTTGACCGCAAAACATGTGGCCTCTGTGAACAACGCTAGCGGCTAAACCGTTCAGCTGATTTTCTCCAAAATTTATATTCCCCGATCGATCTGGATGAGATCGTGGCTTCTTGTATTAGAAACCGATATTTTATTTTTGGGGAGTTCTTTACATGGAGCCCCTAGGACATTTCAAGTTCAAAATTTTTTCAGCGTCTCTCTACTACTAAAATATTGAAGATTAAAATTTTTTCTTTATGAAATCTGTTTTTACGACAGATTGTGAAATAAGATCATGAAATTTTTTCGAAAATTTGAGTTGTTTTCGTGCAATTTAGCGTGAAATATAGGCAATTTTCAATTTTTTAAACAAATGTTTTCTAAAATATGGCACCAATTTTTTTATTCAATTTTGATTTCGAATACTATAAAAAACGCTCATGATAATGGTGGATGCCTCATTTTCGTTGAAATTTCTGATTTTTCGGAAATTGCAAAATGCGATCTTTTTGGCGTCTTCCTACAAATACAATTATGAAGATAATTATTTCATAATGAACTGTGTTCATTAAAACAGATCTTATTATGTCAAGTTCAATTTTTCGAAAAGAGTATATTTGCGAAATTTTCTATCAATCCTAGACAATTTGTATCATCTTTAAACCTTTTTTCTTAAAAAGACACCACATTTTTTGATTGAATTTTGAGCTCGGAGAAGGTTGCAGGTTTCAGACTCGTTGAGATTCCCGATTTTCGAAAATTACAAAAAAGTTAGAATATTTTTGGTGTCTTCCCACAACTACAATTGTGAAGATAATATTTTTCTTAATTTATGTTTTCATCAAAAACAGAGCTTCAAATAAGGTTATGTTCAATTTTTCGAAAAAATGAGTATTTTTTTACGTGATAGTTGTTCCCTTCGAATTCCCCTTGCTTCGTGAACGTAAATTGAGAAGTGCTTGGAAGCAATTGAATTCTACGTAAGCAAAAATTTGTATATTACTTCATATTTCTTTGTGCGTTTCATAAATTCGAGCTTTTGTTATATGCTTACAAATTAACCTTTCAGAAACAGTTTAAAACCTATTTGATAATTCATATTTTTTGCGCATGTTGCGAGTAATGTATTTGTATTCTCAATGTACTGATGTATTTTCTTTCAAGCAATCCGCTAACCTTAACTGAAATTGGCGGCATTAAGTTTTCTCTCTTAAAATTTAATTTAAAAGTAATTCTCATTTAAAAGTAACATGAAAGAAAAATTGAAAAAATTGTGTATCATAAATTAGTAATTTTATTTATTTAACTTTAATTTTATATTACCACCGTACGCTGCGTTATACTACTATGAACTACTATGAATGAGAGAGAACGAATAACACTAATAGTATATTCCTCGTTGAGTCTAAGAGGCGTCTTAAAATGCAAAGAAGACAAGAGTAAATTATACTCAAATAAATCAGAAGATAATGTATAATAAATACCAATCAGATTGAAATATTATTGACGATATATTTAACTTTTAGAATTCAGAAGAACGGTAATTCACAATCTTCTTTTACATAATTTGTTGTACTGAGTAATTGAACGAAACTTCTGGAAGAATACGTTAATAAATTACAATTCCATTCAACAGGTTTTCAGAAGTTGGGAATATTTAAACCATTTTAATAAAAAATGCAGCCAATCAATGTTGTTGTTGTTGTTATTATTATTATTATTATTACTATTATTATTATTATTATTATTAAAATTCCTTCAGAAAACGAATTTGAAGTATTACATGTCATAATTATTTTAAGCAAGTGCGTAATTATTACAGAATGTAGAGGAAACAAAATGCGTGTTTTCAATAAAAAGTTATATGAAGTTTTGTATTCTAACAGCAATATTACGTGCAATTGTGGAAATTTATTCACTGTATAGACAAAACAAAGCTACAAATGCATTGATTGCAGAAATTATATTTTGTGTTTACGCTTAAAAGCGTTACAATTTTCTAGAAATGTATTTACATATTTTATATGCATGTTATTACTATTTTGAATCGATTTATTTGAAATTATGATCAGAAAATTAATAGTTCTCTACTGACACTATGTATTAGCCTGGGTAGAAGAAAAACGTGTAAATCATTTTACACAAAAGATAAATATTTTCATGTAGTACACAATCTCTGATGAAAAAAAATCTCATTCAGAGTTTACTCGATCTTCAGATGTGTGAAACTAGAAAGTGAATGCAAAGAGTACTTTAGGAAGCATATCATTAAAAGCAATAAAATTTAAATCACAGATTTTTATACAGATAGATGGTATTTTTATTCATTCAGTTTCTTTTTATATTATTTGTTTAGAGTGATCTCAATTGTTTAGAAGATCCAACCATTCAAAAATTAAAAAAATATTAATTACTCGCCCATTTGCTGTCAGGCGTGCAGGCATGCCCTGAGCCTAACAACTTGAAATGGCAGAGCCCTGACAAGTGTTAGACCTCAAAGGGGTTCTGATTCTACATACATTCCAGCATTCTCATAAGCAAAGCTCCAAACGAAGCCGGGGGCACCAGTGCCTGAACAGCATTTGCTCCTAAATGCGTCAGGCGCATTCCCGGTCGCATGCACTCGCTTCAGGGCATAAAACTTTCAAAGAGATGGGTGGATTGCGCTACTTACGGTGTTGTGCCATCTTACTGTGTAGTTTTACACTCCACTTCTTTCGCTTGATGTGAAGTTGCCACGAACTTCGAGATGATCTGGCCTTGGAACGCAGTGTAAACCTAATGTGTGGTCATGTGTAAGTTTTGAAAAGGGCTCTTTGATGGGTTTTGAACCTCTACACGTCGCATTTATTTCTTGTTGAGCTTCCATATAGAAGATAAAAGTATCTCATGTACTGATTTCGTGAATATTCAACGAAGGAGTTCGTCGCCGTCGTGACTAAAACCATTAAAACTTTGTGCGTATTCGAAGCCCTTCTGCTCATCATTTGTTGATATTACTTTTTGGATCAGTGAATCAATGGGCTCATTTCAAAAACACCTCCTTTTGTAAGAAAAGAGAAGTTATTTTTTAATAATGATAGTGTATTTTACCCATGAACTGTTACAGACGACTTAACAGGTTATTGGGTAACTTTCCTTATAATACTCTTGAAATAAAATCAAGTGTCAACAAACTTTTGACAGTTGACAGCTACAAACATAGCTGAATTTACTTTACTCCGCCCGGCCGAGCGATCCTTCATTCTGAATTGCGGTCGCCCGCGGAGTCTCAGGGACAAAGACCGAGTCCGCGTGTCCCTTCCTTACAAAAGAATAACTAATTGCGCCAACCCGGTATATTTCAACACCCCATTCATATTTAGCGACATAAAAAACATAAATAAACGAACTTTTAATTTAAAAATAATAGAAATTAAGTAAGTTAAACTCAAATTTCTCGAAATATGCAATAACATTTTAAATGTTAAATCTCTTGTCGGAACAGCCAGGTGTTAAAAAAATGGAAACTGAAATATATGCCGGAAGAAAAACGTTAACCAGGGAAGGGGTAACACTAATTAGATCCAGCCAAATGCCCATTCTGAGCGCGTCGTCGTCGGAGGGTGTTGATGAAATGAAGCCCCGGCGGCGCTCGGGGGAGGGTTGGCCTCCGCCTCCTCCCTTCGAGGCAGGGCACCGAGCGGCTCCTCACCCGCCATTCGCCTCTTGCAGTCAAATATAACTGGTAATGGCGCAATTTTGAAATTGCATTTGAAGTTAACAGGCCAATGGTTCGGGTGAGAGCTCGATGCCCTGACGCGACCTCGGGGCGAGCGTCTACCTACCGGACTTCCCGTTGATGTCCTTGGCCTTGAGGTTGCGTGCCTTGAGGAGCGTGAGCGTGAGCACGCTGTTGCTGGGGTGGTAGCAGAGCGAGGTGAGCAGCTCTCCGCACTTGTCCTTGGCTGGCGGCTTGAGCGCCTTCCAAAAGGACGGCTTCTCTGAGAGGTCCACCTGCGCACGGCCCGCGCCAACACTCAGCGGGCGCCCGCCGGTGCCGCCCGGCACTGCCTGGGCCTGGGCCTGGGCCTGGGCCTGGGCCTGGGCCCGGGCCCGCCCTGCGCTGCTTGGCACCGCGAGGCGGCACCGGCTCCTGCGGCGGACCGCGTCCGCCCGCGGAGGTCACCGCCCCGCCCTGGGGGGCCTGGCGCCTCGGCTTGCGGACGCCGTCTGGGCCAGCGGCCCTGCTTGCGACGCACGCCAGAGCTTGTGCTCTTCATGGCCCTGACTCCTTAACTTCCAGTAGCATGACTCTGTTTGCAGTTGAGTAATAACTGACTTTCATCCTATCATGAGTAATATGAGTGACTTTGGACGTTTTTGTTATTGATAGGAAAGTGTCGGTTGGTAATTTTAATCAATAATTAAGTGAAATACAAAAATGCCTTGAAAATAATTGAAAACACTATACATTCTTTATTGAATTTCAGTTCAGCGACACATTCGTTTGGTCTGTTATTTGAATCAAGCAAGATAACTTTTTGAAAATTATTTCAAATTTGAAAACCGAGATTTAGTATCTGAATATGAATGTATAAAAATGTGTCTGTTATAATACGATTGAAAATACTTTTTTGTTTAATGACCGCAGATTACCTGGGATAAAGACTCTGTTGGATATATCTTCAAGTGGCTTTTTGGTAAAAACAAATGCTATTTAATGTTTCTGTGTATGTGTGTCCTCTATATTCCTCCTGTGTGATTTAAGGAAATAGTCTATCATAATTCGTTTATATTCTTTTGTAAGAGGATGAAGTAGGTTTTCAGCTCCTGCTGTTGAACATTCACTTCTGCTGAAGAGAGTTTTAAAAAAAGGGGAGTGAAATATGTCAAACAAGTAACATCACAATATTTCATAAAATCTATCTACAATGCTTATTAATATTCTAATATTAGAGTTATGAAGATGCAAAGAAAGAAATGCACTCTACTTACGTGCAATGTATTATGTACAAATTTAAAACTTATCTCTATAATAGTTCTAGAATAATTAAATTCTACTTACTCCTTTGGTTTTCATTATCTTGATTGTTCAAAATTTAAGCATTAGTTTAAAACTATATAAGCATTGCATCAACTTCTTTCTCTAGTAAGACCACAACCCATGACGTCGTAAAATACACTTGCTAACGCAAATTTCAGAGCAAATCTCGGTATCGATGAACGATTTGCCTTCTGATATACGTCTTCTTCCGAGAGAACACGATTCTGTTCCAAACGTTTAAGTAGTCCAGAGGTACAAAGAAACATTGAACGTGACGCGACTTGTTCAAATCATCATCGATTCATCAAACCGTCATCATTATCGATTTGTTAGCAATGCAACAGTAAAATAATATATCAGTACTGGCAACGTGCATTATTTTTATCATTAAAAAAAGAACAGGCTGTGGTGCAATTAGCCGAGAAGTATTCTTCGCAATCGATATAGTACGTTAGTTAAATGTTACACGTTGAACTTACATTATAAAATGCAAACATTTAATGACAAAATCTAGTTCAGATCCGTTCAGTCAGATCTGTAAGTATGTCTTCAAGCAAAGAAGTAATGCAATGTCTTTTCTCTTTGCAAGGCGATTCGTTTAGTGTTGGTAGTTGGATAGGTGTTCACGTGTCGGGCGCGGGCGCAAATCCCACCTGGCAGAGCGGCAGGAACACTTCTCCGATGGAGTCATCCCGGGAGAAGCGGTCGTAGTCGAAGACGTGCAGGTGGAGGACGCGGCTTTGCAGCTTCTGGATGGGGAAGCCTGCGCAGGTTACAGCAAGGCAAACTCAGCTCAACCCGCATTCACTCGAAGATGCACAATATTTTTAAAGAGTCAGTGCTGATACAAGAATTATGATCAATTTGGCGCAAAGGCCTATAAAGTTCGTTAATAAGTTTTTACTTTCTCGCTACCGGGGAAGAGAGAAAGTTATATAAAGGCAATGAGCAGGTATGGCAATATCAAGCACATTACGACGTTGCGCAAATTACCACAGATTTTTTGCCCTACTCAGATGAGGAAATTCTCAGCATTATTAGCGATCACTGTATAGATATGTGTTTATAACGTTACATTTTTACTTTCTCGTATGCGTACGTATATACGTTGTATAGAGAAAGTTATGTAATGCTGCGCAAAAATCGGCGGAAAAAAATTCATTGCCGGGCTCTGGTGGCAAAAAAAATGGATAAAACCAGTTGCTAAATTAAGAGAAAAAATCCTCTAACACGTGTAGCCAGAATCCCTGTTATGTCCGTCCGTCCGTCCGTCCGTCCGTCCGTCCGTCCATCCGTCCGTCCGTCCGTCCGTCCGTCCGTCCGTCCGTCCGTCCGTCCGTCCGTCCGTCTGACCCTCCGTGCGTCTGACCCTCCGTGCGTCTGACCCACCGTTCGTCTGTGAACATTACTACCGCCTAAATCACAAGTACGTTCTTTTTCGAATTGAAGAATGCTGTGTCGATCTAGCTCTAGTTGAAGCTTTGAAATTTTCAATAACATTCTTTAAAATTTGGGGGTACTTTACATGACGTCCCCAGAATATTTTCAAAATTTTCTCAAAAACGGCTCCAAATTTTTTCTTTAAATTTCTTGCAAGATAAGACCAAAATACACTTATAAATGTGGCATAGGATAGAATTTCACAGTTAACTCAGAATTTTCGAATATTGCTTAAGTTTGAATTTTCCCCGGCGTCTTCCTACAACTACAAAATTGAAGACGTGTTTTTTTCTTCACATGAAATTTCTTGTGCTATAAATAATTAATAAATATCCCTTGCTTATCCCTTGATAAACGTTTAATTAAGAAATTTCACATATCAAATATTGTTGTCAAAACGTACCACAAAATATCCAAGCTTAATTCTTTAATACATAAAAAATTCAAAATTACGAATAAAATGTGGTATATTAATATATAAAATGATTATTAGGCCTTCTCTTACTTACGCTTGTCCTTTACAGTGCATCTTTCACACACATGAATAAATTACAAGTCCTACAAAATGATATTTTAAGAAAATTATTACAAACCGAATGGTTTATATCAAATAAGCAAATTTACCCAAGAATTACAAATGGAACTTATTAAAACATATATAATGACACTGTCCACAAAGTTATATAGGTCAACACTATGAAACACTCCGTATTCATTCAATATTATAATTAATTTTCTTTTTACAAATTTTAATCACAACTTTTAAATTGAAAGAATTTACAATCTTCTACTCTTTTCCATTACCATTTTTACACTATTTAATCATTAAACTATCATTTTAAAAATAGGTAAACAATTTACTTTATCACAAATCGCTGGCACCTTGCCAAAAAGTTATTTGAAATATTTTTATAACTGCTGAAAAAATGTCAGACACTTGAACAGGTAGTAAATCTATATATTTAAAATAATAAGGTATTCTGCCATGGCTTCGTTTAGAGCTTCTACTGAACCGATTGTTGTATTTTTTCCTTTAAATGAAAGAATATGATCCCTAGATGTGTTATCTGATATTGTTTGTGTTAATTCACCAACATTTACGGTGTAAATAAATTAATTAAATCATTCTTTAATAGTACGCTTATCAATAGTCAATTGTTTTCTCTCAAAGGGTGGCAGTTTCTAAATCGATATACATGAGTCCATAGATGTGAGTCCACGCTGCTTGATGTTTTGTTTTGATTGTTGAGATTTGTTTACTATTCGTCAAGGTTTTGTTTCAGTGTAATAATTGCATTGTGGTGTTGACGTTTGCATGTATTTGCTTCTGTGGTGTATTTTGTAGAGAACATTCGCACAGTGGGTTTTGCTCGGTTGTACTTTAGTGAAGTTGTTTACAGGTTATGTCGAATTCCGAATCATTGTCCACGCGCACCAAAAGACGCAAACGTACATTAACTGGACGCAGGGAAAAAGAAAGTCAGCGTAGGTGTCGTGATAGTGAGGTCATTTCGTTTTCTATTGGGTCATTGTCTACGAAATGTCAGTTTTGTTCTGCTTTGTACTTTCCACGTGAGAAAAATTCTGCAAACGATTTACTCTTGCTTTACTGTTGCTTAAATGGGAAAATAAGTATACCTTCCAGCAATATGCCAGAAGAAATCAAACAGTTGTTTATAAGAGATAATAACACATCAAAAAACTTGAGAAATAATATTCTTCAGTATAATAGTGCTAGATCTTTTGTGCCGATATTGCATTGCCACCTGGTCATGGGCCATACGTGTTCAAAATTTTGGGAACTCATCACAGAATATCTTCGTTATACCTTCAAGATCCAAACAATGCAATATATTGTGAACATTAGTCTGGGCACAGTATTTTACATTTATCTCAGATCTCACCGTCAAATTTTGACGGGTTCTCACTAGTAAAAGATAAAAAAGTATCTTTCTGGTGTAAGACCACTTTTCTCTTCTGAATCTGACATTTACATTTGAGTTCTATTCTTTAGCACACGTCCATACAGTACAACGAAAGATGAAGTCACTCTTATACCTCTGTAATTATTACTATATTTTTACCGCCTTTTTTGTAAATTAAATGTATATAGGCTAATTTCCATATTTTTGGCATTTTACTTCCTTTTAAAATTCCATTGAATATTTATATAATTAATTCCAAACCTACAATAGGATAATGTTTAACAAGCTCTACGGGACGTATCCCTCCTGGCCGAGGTGCTTCATTAATTTTCATACTTCAAAACCGTTTTTTACCTCTTTCGAAGTCACCTCTGGTGCGATCGAATTAACCTGCAGTGGTTAAAAATCTATTTCCTAAAATTTAATTCTATTTTCTGACAAAAGATTTTCACAGTATTTTTGCAATTTTCAATACCAATTGGGTCTACTATATACCATTCTTCAGTAGTATTCAATTTCATGGAATGTAACATTTTCCATGCCTCTCTGGATTTAGTTTTACCAATGCACTTGTCGGATTAGACATATTTTTTATTCCCAAAATACATTTTTTGCCTTCTTCACTTTTTTCTTGACCAAATACTTCACTTGGTTATATTCACTTCTGTCTTCTAAATCCTTTGTTGAAAGCCATCTCAAATATAACTTTTTCTATTCTTCAACTAGGTTATTTATATATTCTGTCCATCACAAGACATTTTGTATATTCAAGTTTTCCTTTTTCTCCCAAAGTTTCTTTAGCTGTTTCGTGAGTGCAGTTTTCTAAAAATTGGTGTTTGTCTTCAGAATTTCCTGTTGGGATGCACTTTAATTTTTCTGCCATACTCAATTTGTACAAAAATGCAATGGAACCATTTTGAAGGCTTTCAATATTTTATCTCGGCCACATCTGATCCTCTATTTTCCCACTTTTTTTATTGTATTTAGTTTTGTGTTTCCATAACTTTTGAAGAAAGGTTTATACACAAGGTAAGTTTTTCGTTTTAGTAAATAGTGGTCTGATCTCCAGAAAGCACCTTTTTGTACCCAAACATCGCTCCACTTTGTAGTTTACTAATGTTTATTAATTACGTAATAACTACACAACTTGACCGATGACCTTGGTTCCCCCTCCCTTGAGCAGTAAACAGTTGAAGGTAGCAGCTCACATCGTGCACTGATAACAACATTCCAAACATTAAAACTTGTTTTAAACAGAAGATAGTCAAAACTAGTTGCTTTCAAAGTGAAGAACTTCTCTTTAAGTTTATTCTCATTAATATCTAAAAAAATGGCTGAGGTAGGACCAGGTCCTTCAAGGGAGGCACCTCAAACTCCTGAGAAAGTTAGGAGGCGGCTAATGCAATACTAATACTAGCGGCCAAAGCAAAATTATCGAAAAAGTAGCGAATGGATGTGAAATGAAGAGGGGGAATAAGGTTATGTTGTATCCTTTGAGTAACGGATGAGATCGGGCTATACTTGAACTAGTATTTACCATATACGTAGAATTAATACAAAAAAAAGTCAATTACCCTTTACAGTTCCCAGAAACGCCCGGTAAAAAAGGTAACGTTCAAGGAAATCAATTTATCATACTCTATGTAATTATATTCTTTCCACCAATATAATTTTATTCTACCAATTTTTCACAGATCTTCAAATTAAAAGCTGATTTATAGTATTTTCAGACTTTAAAAAAATTTTGTTTTGTTAGTTACTCTTTAGACTGTCATAATTGTTAAGAAGAAATTATTGTAATAAAATAAGACTTGTGACTTCAGGCAAACAAACTCGGTACGCTTCGCAAGTCAATAAATTAACCAGACATGCATTACAAAATGTGAGGGGCAATTTTTAAATACAAATCTGAGATAGAATATTTCTATTAAAGATGTACTGAGAGCAAAAACCAATTAAGCTGTAATGAAAAAGTTGTGAATACATGGAGCAGAAATTTTAGTAAGGAATCATTTCCTGAAATTTAATATTAATTTATTCTTAATTATTGATTGAATAATTGTCATTGTTTTTGTTTTTCAAGAAGTTGGCATTACTTAAAATACTCTAGTGGCCGACTCTGTAACTAATACCCCGACTCCGCCCGCATTTCTTCAATCCATGGGTAAAAAAAAATTGCGCTGTTATTAGTCAATTATTGACTGCAGTTTTCTAGTGAGCTGGGCTCACGAGAATTTAAGTATTTCTTTATGTGGAAAATAGCCAGTCAATATTTTAAGATCATCATGTCCCTGTAAGTCTTTCTCCATTGTAATTTTACACTTATTACATTATAAATTTTTCATTCTGATTTTCCATTCCATATTTGCACCGTATCGTCCCACAATAGTATGCTGTATTCTTTTTCCAACTCTTCCGTTAAAATCACTTAAAAGCACAACTTTGCGATTTCATATCGAATCTAGCAGCATAGTAAGTCTCTCTAAAAACATATCTTTTTCTGCAACACATCGACCAATGGAACATAAATTTCTATAATAAAAACATTGTGTCCTTTTAGTACAAGATCGAGACATGCTCTTCTCTCATCAATTGCTTTCCAGCTATGGATATTTTCCTCCCATCTTTTATGTATAGCTATGGTCACCGCTGCTCTTGCTCGCTTTCCTTTACCCACACCACCAAAAATGTGAACATAATTTCCTTCCCTTTCATTTCCATTTCCCTTCTTTTTCCCCTTCTCAACACTAAGATATCCATGTCCATCCATAAACTTCTCTATTGCGTTAAAAACTTCATTTACTTTAGTGATTAAACCTTGAACATTCCAACATCCCAAGTTCTTAGACAATTTTCATTGCCTTTGTCGACGTCGTGAGTTAATCCGAGGCTCATTTCCATTGAGAGTTTGAGCGGATTTTCATATTTTCCGAGTACGAGGATGCTAGTCTCATGCTTCAACCCTCTTCCAGGAGGGTAATTTTCTTTAGGATTTTCTTCCCCTAGACTCAGTGTCTTCCAGGACTCAGGAGTTCAACCTATCCCTATTTGAAGCACTTCTCCTAAACAGGAAACAAGGGATGGGAAGGATGCAGCTAAGGATCGGAAACGGAAGCCTCCGTGCTACTCAATCCCCCCCCCCACTGGCTCCCGGGGTTTAGGAAAGGATTTTAGATAAAAAGGATATCTTACAGTTACGGACTGCTGTCAGCCACTTCTTTAGGAGAAACTATGTAAAGTACCCCTCAAAATTAAAATATCGGTTTCAAATTCACGGGGCCGCGGCATCAGCCAGATCGATCGGGGATCAATTTTGGAGAAACTTCGCTGAACAGTTTAGCTGCTAGCGTTGTTCACATACAGACAGACAGACATACGTTTTGCCGTCATTCGATTTTTCGCTATCATGGATCCACAAAACATGGTCCGGCTGTACTACGTATTTGAGGATTTTCTTCTAAATTTAGCAACTGGATTTATCCATTTTTTGTTATCAGGGCTCTGGAATGAGAGATTTTCTGCCAAAATTCCAGTTTTTCCGCGCGGCCTTACGTAATTTTCTCTCTAGTGCGTAAGCACTAGCGAGGAAGTAAAAAGCAATTGAATTGTGTAAATTGGGAGCTTTTTTATTTCTGTGTTATTTTTGGTTAACACACACACACACACGCGCGCGCGCACACACACACACACGCACACACACGCACACACACGCACATACACGCACACACACGCACACACACACGCACACACGCGCGCACAC